>QVNW01002883.1:0-19775 GCA_014825475.1 Pseudomyrmex flavicornis
CACACACACACACACACACACACAGATGCCAAAAGATCCATGGTATTTAATTGGAGAACTTTGACACCACCTGTTTATACATATACCGCGTCAGTTCTACCACTTCGTGTTTTCTATATTTTTCTTTCCGCTCTCTTGTTTCTATACCGCTTCTAGTCAGATTAGCTTTTCGTGTTTTATTTTATTTTTTTTTTTTATATATGATGAGATTGCACTAAACAATTCGTTTTTTGCTACTTAAAAGATCAGCTTATTTTTACATCACATTTACAGTATTTCCTGCCGATATGTGTTTGTTCACGTGGCACGGTACTTTGTAAAGTACAAGCTAAAAGCTCCGTTTTCTTTTTTTTTCTCAGAAGATTTCGTCTAGTTTTTTTTTTTTTTTTTTTTTTTACAACGCACGTTTATTTTTTTTTTTTAGCGTAAAACGAATGTTTTTTTTTCTATCGAATCTCTCTTATTAGATGACATGATGTTGATTACACTTGTAGCATCGGAATCGAAAGAACGCAGGAAACTGTTTTTTTTTTTTTTTTTTTGCCACGCAATTCTACAACGTCGTCAACGGCAAAATTACCCAATAAAAATTAGCACTCCCGTCATCAATCTTCCTGCATTAACGAGAAAAACAGCTAAAAAAAGCAAATCTTCTATACTTTTTTCACCTGTATGTACAACGCGTCTCTCAATAAGTACGTCTTGAGCATTGTATGTAAAGAAAGAATTGTTCGCTTACAATAATGCAACTAATATATTGCGAACACACGTTCTGCGATATATAAAGCACTCACTAAAGTTTTTTCTCTCTAACTAACGGCACGTATGGTGGATGTACCATCATCATGTCATCCAAGGCACTTCAAAAGTCAGTTTTTTTTTTTTTTTTTTTTTTTTTTTTTTTTTTTTTAAACACCAAATAACAGTTTGGTGAGTTGGTGTGTGTACCGAGGTACCAAGCGTATAATGTATATATGTATATATAAGTAACGATAATCGAACTGTCTCGCACTCATTTTTACGTGTGTGTTACATCGCAAATAAAATGGCGTGATTTATATCATCATATTCCATCCGTGAATTTAGTGTCAATCATTATCAAGTTCTTGGGCTGCGATTGAGAACGTGCGAAACTTGATACGAAGCAAACGTGATATTTTCGTTTCAAATATTTTTGTTGTTTTTTTAATAGAAAAAAAATAAAATTAGAAAAATGAAATATATATATATATATATATATCTCAAAGTCAAAACGCTGGGATCTTTCAAACGTGGTTCATTTCGAATGAAATCCATTATTTACGCGGAGCGTAAATGTGTTGCCAACGCGCCCTCAAAATAATCATCATCGTATCTCGATGTATGTATATATATATATATATATTTTATACTTAGCAATTATTCTTTACTATAATAACTCTTTACTATAATAACTCTTTATACATATCGAGAGAAGTGCCCGCTGTACGGACGGATGCCTAACATGTGACAATGCCAAAAGATTATTATTATTATTATTATTATTATTATTATATACAGAGTGTCTAAAGCTTCGACACAACAGAGGAATTGGTAAAGGTAGACGTCAATCTAGACAAAACAGTGTACAATTTTGCAAAATTCGCAATAGTTGTATTACAAGTTATGTTAATTAATTAATATGAGCCAATGAAAAGCGACGAGCTCGCGCCTCTGTAGACGTGTGTCAAAAAACGTTTCAGACACCCTGTATATATATACATAATATATATTGTAATATAGTTTATAACTCTGAGAGAAAGAGAATATACACATTGTAATGGATATGCTTGTTCGGTAAAGCGCAATTAGCGTAGATGTATTTGTTTTTGTCTTTTACATAGTTACTCATTAGTTACATTAGGTACTCGGATTTTTTTTGTTTTTTTTTTTTTGTTTTTAACGAGAGCCATACATTCCAACTGTGTTTTCTACTTCCAGCTATCTACGTCGAGAAACACAGAAAGTTGCTAATCGATCTCTGAAAATTTTACTTTATGGATATGTAGAATCGCGAAGAACAGCGACTTTAGAGAATAGTTTATATTATTTTACTCGATTTCTCCTCTCTCTCTTTCGTGTGTTCTAACTCACACAGCGCACGATCTGTTTTTATCAAACTCGTCTAAAATATTTAGTCCAGCGATCAATCACACATTTCCCTCTCTAAGCGCGGAGTACGCGCTGAAAATGTTTTGATTTTTTTTTTTTTTTTTTTTTTTCATTAAGCTTCATACTGTTTTTTACTGAGCGTAACATTTGAAAATTGCAACTGTACATTCTATAAATTTTCGCACGAAGTCATTTTCGATTCTACCAGTCTTGTGATGTGGCAAAACAATTATATATTTTTAAAAAAAGTATTTTTTCCGCTTTTCCCCCCCGACATCAAACAAAAAAAGTAATGAAGATAAAAACAACACAGATTATTAAATTCGCTTTCTTCTTATTCGAATATTCGTGCGTATAAAACAATATATGTTCCAGAGAGTTTCTAGTTTCGAGTTGTCTTTATTACGTGTGTCTGTATATAAATGATAAAACGACATTAACACATAAAAGTTATTTGCTCTTTTGTCCGCTTAGCGTGTCTATATATGGCACATTTCAATTGTTAAAAGTAATCGTTCGTGACGATATATAGGCTTCTGACGAGAATATCAAGGAGTTAATTGATCTTAACAGCCTCCCGGTCCAAACGTCGGTGGTGGCACACAAAAATTGTACGCAATCAAATTTTGTGAACGTTTCGATCTCTGTGTTTAGATCGTCTCCAATCTGTTTTGCCATCGCCGACGTTAGACCAGAGCTGTTAAGATCAATCAAACTCCTTGGTAATCTTTCATGTGTGTGTGTGTGTGTGTGTGTGTGTGTGTGTGTTATTATACGAGCCACTGATTGCGTGAGAAGCGATGGGCTCGCCTCATTTTTTTTTTTTTACAAAACGAAAAAACCAAAGCGTATTAAAATCTATATCTACTGTCTTTACATGTGAAAACAATAAAAACTTTCGATATATCACATTAGGATTTTGCGAGCCACCGTTTTATTGTTGCAAGAGTGTACAGGAATTAATCGAAATTAAGATAAAAACTTTGTTGTTGTTCGCAAAGGCCTGATGTGACATATATTTGCATTATTGTTCGAACAAATCAACAAGCTGGCAATAATAATCTTTGTTAAATTTATTTGTTACGACGGTAACAAACGCACAGAAGTGTGTGTTTCTTTCTGTGTGTGTGTGTGTGTGACATTATCTCTCTATTTTAAAATCAGGCACGCGAGATAATCTACGTAAGAGTTTAGATGTGTATTTGTGCATTTTATGTACATTATTATGTCTTACATAATATAGAAATATGTAATTAAAACGGTGCGATACATTGATATTAGCAGAATATAATATACATATATATATATATATATATATATGTACGTATTTGAGATGTCAAGCTAGCTCAGCGAATCCTATACTCTATATTTATGTGTGTGTGTGTATATATATATATATATATGTGTATATATATATATATATATATATGTTAATATAATATCACACTATGTACGGGGTAGAAGAGAGGAGTGTACACACGTACGTACAGAATACGCATTACTTAAGATATTATTCAACCGTTGAGACCAAGCATTTGCATCTTCTTTTACCAAACAAAAGAAGAAATACGTCAACAATAAAAAAAAAAAAAAAGAAAAACAGATCTCTCAAGCTCTGTGCACTAAGCGACCTCTCGGCATAGTACCTCTCGGTAAATAGTTTGTCTTTTTTGATAGATTTTTAGCTTGGATTTTTTCCAAGTCGGAATGTCAAAACTCCGATTTCTCTTTGCAACAAACAAAACAAGAAGTATTCTTGGATTGTTCTCCGAAGTATATGTATTGGTGAAAAAAATCAAATTACAATAGGAACCGTAGTTTAATATGGAATTCGTATTTGTGTCTAACGGCACGGGTCTCTATGCTGCACAGAATCGTATATATATCAAATAGCCGCGCTACCTCTCTCTTATTTATACTGAATTTTATAAAATATAAAAACTTGTCGTTGTACTTTGTTCGCGCAATATATATTTATACATATATATATATGTAAGTATATATATATAATATGTGTACAAAGTATCCTACAAATATTGCTTAGATAATATTTTGATAACATATTCTCTACAATTTATATATTGGAATTGAAAAGTGCAAGATGAGAAAAATCGATTTTATAAAATTAAAAACCAAACGGAGGAAGATACGCATTTTCGTCGCACGAGTGTGTTTAATTTTTAGAGTTTCAGAAAGAGAAATCCGTGAGAACAGTCAAGTTGTTTCGTCGTAACGAAAAAGCAACGATGTAATGTTGTGACAATCTGCAAATTCCCCAGTCACATTACGAAGAGATCTACTGGAACTAATCCAAATATCGAAACGTCTACGCTATTTGTGTTTCTTTGAGAATAAATTTGTTAATATCCCAATGACTGCGTGCAACTGCGATTCTAGTTAAATACTCGGGGTTTGCCGTTCGTCTTTTCTTTATAAAACTTAAAACCTATAATTTTGTTTTGGTTTTAAAACGTATTTACAGCTTTTCGACATTTTCACATTGGACTTTTCAATTTTATTTAAACTGCGGAATATGCGCGCTGTTAAAATATTGTCTGCTCAATTTTTGTAGAACACTCTGTATAATTTATATTATAATAGAGCAAAGTCGATCTAACAAAGTTCGCAAAACATGATCGCAGCACGCAATCAATTTTCAAGTCTTATTTCTAGGATGCAGCCGCCTCTTCCGTCCCGTCAGATTATCGCGAAAAACGTATAGTCTTGCAAATTCATATCGACTTACTGCTTTTATGCGCATGTTGCAACATAGCAAACGTTGTACACTTATAAGAATAAGATCTACGAACGTAATTGCCAAAACTGTTCCGTAAAAGGTAGAGACGTGTTTTGTATCGTGATATTTGCTGAAGCGAATTTGAGTTTTAACGCTTTTCAATGGTAACCGGTTTTTTTTGTGTATGATGTTTGTGTATATGTTACGTGTGTTATCGACAAATTGGCTTTAATTTATTCCCGTTGCTTTTGTTAGCTCAAAAGCGACGATTACACCGCGCATAATACGAGATATACTTACGTCATTTTTTTTTGTTTTTCTTTTTTTTTCTTAATTTTTTCTCTTTTGCGCGATATTTCAGCTTTTCTTGTGTTTCCGTTGCTTTCTAAGTTGCGACATATTGTCCCGAAAAAGAGTGGACAGAGCGGTGCGTGTGCTGCCCCACGACATGAAGCGTTTGTTGCGCATACATAGAGGCGAGTGATCGGCAGATGTGATTGGAATGGAGTGTGATGTTGTGAGATTCGTAACCATCAGACTCGACACGGTGAGCAACGGAGTTGTCTGTTGCTCAAGCGCCTGCTTCAATTGCTGCTGCTGAGATTGCTGGAGACCGTCGACGGTTCCAGTTGCGCAGTGTGCTGATTGTAGCTGATTTGCGATTGTTCTCGTACCGTGGGGTTGTCGCTGGAGGGGCCGGTCATGCCTGTGCCCTCCTGTTGCTGTTGCTGCTGGCCGCTGTTTAGCGCCAGTCGTTGCATCTGTCGTATTACCGTTGCCGCATGATACGCTTGCTGCAACCATGATACAAGAGGGAGACATTCCTACGGCGCCTGGTGAGTAAAGACACACAGATAATTAATCGCATGCCAATCAATTGACGATACCAACCTTCCACCTTGATTTGGCAAAGTTCTTTTTTAGTTGTTCCGATACCGTACCGTGAATGTTCTTATTGCTAGCCGCGTTGCCGGAAATCCTGAAAATATCAACATCACAAGCAATCACGTTACACGTTCCACGTTAGAAAATATATACATAGTCAGTTAGTCTGTTAGTTGCAAAACAGATATGTAAGATATAGTTAGTACGAAGTGAAGGAGCATTGAAGAAAGTGCTTGATGCGTGATAACAACAAGCAATACATGATGCGCACTGTGTATCTCGTAACAATAAATATAAAATTTATAGCAAACGATTCCGTCATTGACATCTTAAGTTAGAACATTGCATGATCATTAGGTTATTGAGCATATGTGATCATTATTAATGATCGTGATCATGAATCTTGACTTGATTTTTTTTTTTTTTTTAAACACATAAATGCTTTTAAAAAAATGCATATATTATTATCTACTTACTTAATCCATATATATTTTATTTTATGGACAAATCAGTTCCTGTAATATTCTGTGATGCGACTTTGAGAGAGCTACAGAGAAGTGTGTCAAAATTTACCACTCCAATCTTTCTTCGCACACATTCGTTACGTTTGTCTAATTCATTTGTTTAAGACTATTGCTTAGACTTGTAATTTTTAATAAAAACAAAAAAAAACATATTTTTTGTGTTAATACACAAAACTTATGCAAATTACATTCTTGAAATTATTATGTTATTTTCTGATAAAACTCTAAAACTACTTACCATGGATGTGCGAGGGCCTGTTTGCACGTGTAGCGCTCCTCGACGTTGACGCACATCAATTTGCGAATAAAATCCTTCGCGGAATCACTGATATCGTCCCAGTACGGTGAATCGAATTCAAATTCACCTATAACAATCTGATTAGCTTTTTGCTATAGAGCATACAATTTCATTACAATTATTTCAACCAGAGCACTCGCACTTTTTGATGTCTTTTTTTTTTTTTTAATAAAAAAATTTGTCGCGAACATTTGATTACAAAAATGTGACGTTTATACGTTTTATTGGCAACATCAGTAACAATCGTTTTTGTGAAATCAGATTGGTCACACTTTGACCAATTGATTAATGTGCGATCAATCAATTCCACGAAAACCAGTTGTTATTACTTTCGATGGATTTGTCTTAGAGTAAGTAAATCGAGCGAGTGATCTAGTTCAAAAAATGCAAAGCAGAAAAAAACGTATTATATACACGTTAATTTTTCCATTCTACTTTATTAAGAAGTATTAAAAAACGTGAAATATTTCTCGCAATATTTTTTTTTATTTAGATAAAACACACAAAAGTTACAGATTAGTTCTGTATTTTTTTTTCTTTTTCTTTTCTTTTTTTTTTACACACACGTACAGATTCTAAAAGTAATAGCACGCTGTAAAAAAAAACCGCATGATTCCATTACCTTTCAAAATTTGTGCAAAGAGATTGGCGTCACTTTCGTCATAGAACGGCGGATATCCGCACAAGAGAATGTACGAAATGACCCCTATGCTCCAAACGTCCACCGCTTTGCCGTACGGTTTCTGCGCCAGAACTTCGGGCGCTGCGGAACAGAGCAGTTCAAACGTTTGATCGTCGATGCTTGAAAAATATTACTGTCTCCTCTTTTTCTCTTTAATCTAGTTTTTTTTTTTTTTTTCCGCTGAAAAACCCACCGACATATCCTGGCGTGCCGCAGGCGGTTGCCATTATTCCGGAATCTTCCATCTTCGATAGGCCAAAGTCGCTGATCATAATTTTGCTGTCCTCATCCGGACTGTAGTACAACAGATTCTCCGGCTTCAGATCCCTGTGGACAACACCTTGGTCGTGCATGTAGCCGACCGCCTCGAGCACCTGTCTTATTAAGCCGGACGCATCCTTCTCCGTGTACGAGCCTTTCTCGACAATTCTGTCGAACAACTCTCCACCGGTAACTCTAATGCAATGCAAAATGTTCACGTTCAATGTCTCGAGCGTCTCTTGTCTGATACCACCACGTAATTAATTACACGTATTATACTCACAACTCCATAACCAAGTACACCTTGTGCTTATCTTCAAATGTCTCTAGCAATTGGACAATATTGGGGTGAGTTAGCCTGGAACAATATCCATGAGTTTTTCCTATTTAAAACTATCGCACATATGTGAAAATAAAAATTGATTTGATGATTTTTAATATGTATATTACAATGATCACCTAACCGTATATCTTTACTGCAGAAGTAAAATTTTATTATTGTTCAAAGATAGTTTTCAGAAGATAAATAAATCAAAATTTATATGAAAGAGAGAGAAAAAGAATTTTGAAAAAATCTGTCTCGCAATATTTAGATTTTTGGAAGGATTCGTTATCCAAAATTTAATTAACTCGTACGCAAAATTCTTTATTGTCGCATATTAAAATTCTCTATTGTCGCATATTAAAATATTAGCTTTTAAGTATAGGTATAAAAATACATACAATGGCATTAAACATAGAATATATAATCGCAGTTAAATTAATTTTTTACATGTTTTATTTAATTATAAATTAATATTCGTATGATTCACGTGGGCTTAACTATTCAGTCACAATATAACAAAGCAATCATAAAGAATACATTAACAATACATAAATGACATTAAAACGGTAATGCAAGATTAGCTCAATTCTGGCTGCAACTACATAATATATTACTTAAAACATGCTTTATATTGTTGCACTGGCTACAGTTATATATATTTTGTTTACCTTGCACACAGGTTAAGTGAATTAAACAATTATATTCACATAGAATAGCCATGTACAAGAAAATTGGTTTTTTTAGTAACAACAAAGCAATATCTATCAAATATATACAAAGATCTGCGAAAAATAGAAGAAATTACTTCCATATAACACCTTTCCTATAATACAAATCATTTATTAAATATAAGAAACAGAAGTGGTTTTCCCTGTTCTTATTATCTCGCGATAACTTTATATAACAGTAACTTTTCTTTTCTTCTTTCTTTTTTTTTTACTTTTTATCCTAAATCATTTTCTTGTACGTACTAACTCGAATTATTTCTTTTGTGCTAGTTTTTTTTTTTGCGCTGCATTTTGCAAAAAAATGTGGTCACTAAACAGTCAGATCATCATAACAAATGAGATTCGCTGCAACGTAATTGATCAAATCTGTTGCAACAGCGACTAAAAATACTAGAGCAACATCGTGTCGAAGAAGTCATGATGTGAATGTGTTGAAAGATTTTTCTCATGGACGACATATGAGTGTGAAATACTTTTTTTGTGGATATTATAAGGCTATTTTTGGCATTATTACTTGCTTTTATGAGAAACTTAAAATAATATACATAAATATCTACAGAAAAGAAAAAGATATGTAACATACAAAACACAAATAAATGATAAATAAACAAAGTAAATGTATAATTTTTTCTTTATTTTTTGCGTCATTATTGATTACTACAGAATAAACAACAAACTTTAAAAACTTTTCACATTTTTCTTATAAAAAAAAAAAAAAAAATTGATCGATATTTTAATACATATAGGTGTTTGCTGAAATTAACTTTTGTTTCCGTTATTTTTTACAATAACACTTTATTTCAAAAAATATTTTATGACACGTAACAAAAGCCAAAAAAAAAGTTTTATACCGTTATAAATTTTAATTTTGATAAAATTAAAATTTATAACGGTATAAAATTTAAACATGTCACTTGACACACAGATTTATTATATACTTTTTTATTTGAAAAAAAATGTAATAAAACTTAAGCGTAATCAAAACAAATTGTACATATATATAGTATATGTCTGCGATAAACGTTTTTCATAAATTGCACTGTCATGCCGGAAATAGTAACAATATTTTGTTATCGATATCGCGCCATAAGCGCTCTGTCACTTTATTAATTCTGAATGGTTTTATCGGACTTGTGTGTGCCGATACAAGATAATTATGTCTCGAGAATTTTATCACATAAATCAGACTTCCTCTATTCTGTGTGAAGAGTACATGTAGTGTAATATTTTATATCTAACGGCTGTCGTCAATTTCACTTTCACATAATTTATCGCGTTCCCGTCCTCAGGTGTGTAGTTTCAAAAAATAACGCTCAAATATATCTTTCCCATCCACTTCGCTTAACAAAAGGTGTCGAATGACAAAAAAAAAAGTATTAACACTTAACCGATTGATCGCTCCAACATAAACGGTTCGCTAATTAGCGCTTATTAACCAGGAGGTCTAGTGATCAATTATTTTTGCTATCAATTATCGAACCGGAAGCCTATTAATCGGCTTAGCGGTTATTTCAATCAGAAGCCCGTTGCGCAATAATTTACAAATTAATAATATTAGCACAAGACTAGTAACTTTTACACCTGCGCTATTTTAATTGCACAGTTTTATAATACAAATACTTCTTTATATAAATTCATACAATAGCGATTTCATACGGCCGATAATATTGTCAATATTAAAAAATATATTTAATATTATTGATCGTATAAAAGTCAAAAATATGTTTCTTGATTTATTTATACAACTCGGCGATAATTACAATATTTTTTAATAACATTATCGGTATCAACTGATATTGATGATTGATGCTGACAATATTATTGACGATGTAAGGTCTCTACAAAGCAAGACGTATCCGTACAAATAAAATACAATAAATATAAATATGACTTACGCTTATTACTCTTGTACCGTTCATTAATAACATTCACATAGAAATGTATGCAAAAACGTACGCGGGCCTCAGATCAGTTAAGTGTTAAATTATCAAAAACTGTAAGTCAATGCTACACGCTATGATAAATGTGTGCAGATCGTGCATCTTGTGTGTATGTGTGTTATATATTTATAATCTGAAAAATATATACATACATATATATATATATATAATATGTATATATACATGACATTGTCAAGTGATACAGAATATTGAGAGTGGTACAGGTAGTTGGTACCCATGCTTTAGGGCCCAGACTTACCATCTCTTCTCGCCACTACTATCCGACTTGAGCGATCCACTCTGTGGTGTCGCACTTTCACTGAACCTACGAAGTATAATAAAAATACCATACACAATTACGTAATACACATCGACAAAAACTGATCACGATCACTCATGGTAATTTGGTTTTTTTTTAATCTGTTTTATTTACAACACTCTTCCCGGCTCGACCGGTGTTTTTCTTCTCATGATGCAAGAAATAGATTTGAATAATAAATTGTCACAAACAATAATCCAGTGTAATTAGTATATATCGCGGCATTATGTGGGGAAGACTAGCACGCGCGTGTGATATCACCGATATCAATTGATATCCAAGATACAATACGAGTCACATACAAAATGTAACAACAAATTTAATTTCCAACAATGTGATAATTGATATTACTGAAGTTCCCACAAATGTGCATGCATAACGTTACGGCAGTATTTAAAAGAGATATTTCAAAACTATTGTTTATGTATATTTTACTGTGCATATGTGTGTATGTGTGTGCGTATAAATTAAACATGTACAATCATTTCATATTGCATACAATTACTTGATTAAAAATATTAATTACCGTTACATATGTTTCGTGATTTTGCGTGCAAGAGTAATTAACATGATGCATGAATTGAAAACGAGTTTTTAATTTAAAGTATAAAGCACTAAGCAGCAATATACACACACGCGCGCGCGTATGTGTGTGTGTGTGTGTGTGTATTAAGTGAGATGTAGCACCTTGTACTCTTGCGGTGAGGAATAAATGATAATGTAATGATATACAAAAGCATCAAGATTGTGTTTCGTTAACTCCATCTGATTTTCATCTTACTTGGCACATAAAAGTTACAACGAGATAGACTACATGTATAGAGTTCAATACAATACCAAAAACGTTTTTATCATTTTAATGTACGTGAGTCAGTGTTGTTCAAAAAATATTGTACACGTGAATAATGTATGCAAAAAAAAAAAAAAAAAAAAAAAAAAAAACCCAAAAAAAAAAAAGTGAAGGTATCGGGTACCACCACATGATTTACACATACGAGAGATGTATATTATTTTGCACACACATTAAAAGTGTAAGAGAAACACAGACGACAGCCATCAGAGTTCACTTTAAATGCCATATCATACAGCGCGCGTTCTTCGAAAAGGAAAAGAAATATTCTGGGAATAAATATACACGTGAGCAGAAAATAATAGCACTGTTTAATTACATATAAGGAATATATGAGAGAAAGAGAAAGCATAATGACGAAAATGTATTAATCTTATGAGAAAAGTATATACGTAATACACACATGTATATACTCGTCTCACATGATATGTAACAATCGAGCAGTTGTCGAACAGGGAGTTCATGGTTTTTTGTTTTTTTTTGAAAAACAACGCAACAATTCCACAAGGCAGAAGTCGACTTACTTTTCTCACCCCATCGTGTGAATGGCACATGACAAATATCTGAACGGATGAATTTATCTGATATATATATATATATATATATATACGCAAAGCAAAAGAGAGATAACGTGATACTCAAAGAAGAACAATATATATGATTCTCTCTTACATGTGAAGCAATTGTTAAAAGCATGCATTTGTAATAGGAAACTATTCAAGTTCACAGTTAAGCGATAACAGAACTAAGTACTTTGAAAATTCTGACATGGCAAATTCTGACACGGTTTGTATATATAGAATATCTCAAAGAGAGGGACTATTTGATACTGACTGAAACTCTCGATCCATTCAATAATACATAATGGATAGAGCTATATAGGCTCTTAGAATTTCGCTTTGCGAAAGGTCCTACCTCCGGAGGACTTTGATTTCGTTCTCTAACGAATCCTCTTTTCCTTTTAGCGCCTTCTTATCGATGATCTTTACGGCAAACATTTGACCGGGCTTCTCCTTGCTCTCTGCCAATCTCACTTCGGAGAACGCTCCCCTAAACAAAGAAAATTATGCGATATTTGAGATCGTTCGCAGGCAAATTTACTTAAAATTACATTAAAAAGAAAAAACCTACATGCGTTGTTCTATCAAAGTATCATTATCTGTGTGACAAGTGATCTTTTTCAACGATATGTCTTGTGCGTCGCAACTACTTACAAACCAGACTTCCAACACAATAATGTGTGCTGCAAATAATTAACTCTTGCACAATTATTGTGTAACGCGCACGTGTCTGAATATTTGTAACAGATGCATTAGAGACGCGCAAATTAGATTCGAAAAAAAAAAAAAACGTGTCAAGATCGAGTTATTCGCGGGAAACTCGTTGCGCATAATATTTGTAAGTACATCAAAGAAATCCTGAAAGCTCTCTGGGAAGTTTTAATTAATTTCTTCAGGAGAAAACGGAGTTGCACGAATAGTCAGCGCAAGTTACAAATGCGCAACAAGCTCTTTACTTATAAAAATAAAAACATATCAACGTTCTATTTATAACAATAATATTCTAAACAATTCGAACCACTTGCTGTGTCTCGCGCCGTGACAAAAAACGTACAGGTGCCTAATTGTAGGTATATTCGAAGAAGAAATATAAGAAATATAACTTGTCACGTTATAATCAAAAAGCGGTGAAAAAGGCCCGCACAAACAGAAAACACAATAGATAACATTCGAAAAACAGTTTGTGACATTTTGATTACTTTTCTTAATTATATTTAACCCTTCGCGGAGACGTGGGTCTCCTAGACCCACTCAAAAATTGAGACGCATCGGCGTCTCTAGTAAAAATTAGTTTTTTTTTTTAACACTTGTATCTTCGAAACTAAACTAAAAATTATTTTAATTTGTTTTTTTTTCTTAATCGACGCAAAATCGAATCAAACTTTTAATTCAAAAAACCGAAATTGAAAAAATATTGATTTTTCGCGGAGGTCTTTGATTTTAAAATCGCGTGGGTCTCATAGAACCCAATGTGTCCAACTAGTTGTCACTTTTGAGATCTGTCCACGAAAGGTTAATTGAAATTCAAAAAGGGAAACTTTCAATGACAAATAATTATCTCGAGCGACAAGAACTGATTATTTATTGTCACAAGTTTCCTTCCTGAAAATCTTGTTCGCCGAGCTTTTTCACCAATTATGCAATATTTTTCTTCCGAACATATACCCACGCCGCTGCCGGCGGGACGCGCAGTTGCGCGCACCACAATTATTATTATTTGTTATAACAATAGAAGAAGAAGCTATGAAACTTTCAACATTTGCACTTTTAATTTTATCCAAAAACCGCTTGTTTCTTTTGATCGATCTAACCATTTCATCCCTCGCACATCTCCGCGCAATGTAAAATTTTATTGATATAAAGAGTTGAAATTTCGAGAATCGTCGTTAAACAATTCGACGTCTCTATACAAATTCGATATAACATTTAATTTTTCAGATACGACTCCTAGTTGCAAAAAAACAAAAATTATATTTCTACAGCGATCTGGAACGTATAAATTACAAGCGACAATCAAAGATTTCTTTTCGCAAAGGATAAAAAACAGACGGACGAAAGTCCGTTGATCATAGAGCACATATTTATAGTCGCTTCTTGAGAATTAAGACTGTTTTATTTATATACGTGTGCGTGTATACATAGAGGGGATATATTTGCGCACAGTACATGCGCAAATATAAGAACGATCTTAAACGTAGGACCTGATCAAAAAAATGAATACTGCTTATAAAATAAAAGCAATTTCTTCGCGACATGTAAGTACGTAATAGTGTAGTTTATGTCGCATTGAACGTGTACGTGACGAAAGACGAGGGAGATAGAGAGAGAAAAAAAAAGAAGCAGATTAAACTGCAAGTACTTCCGTTTGTACAACTCGTTTAGTAGCGCGTTTCATCGTTTTGCGAGAACGAGAGAAAAAAGCTATCGAAGCTATCAAAGACAACTGTGAAAGACCGACCTATTTAGAATGTTCCAAACTTGGCAAAAAGATCAACTTAGAGGATTGACAAGCAGATGTGCATGTAGGTGTGTTGAGCATATCGCGTGAAATCCCTTCAAAAAAAAAAAAAAAAAAAGAAAAAAGAAAAAAGAAAAAATACCCTTAATTGCCGGATATTTTCTCAATCGTCCGGTTTCTTCACTCAATTGGAAATTACAAAGCTCCCGTGTCTCTCTCTTTTTTTTTGTGGCGCGAGGGATTGCTCCGTTACCTTCGTATCTAATTTTTCTCATTTCTTGTCCTTCGTTCATTTCATTTTGCGCCGCATTGGTTGTCCCGAGACAATTAGTGGTTTTTCCAAGGAAAATAACCTACCAGCTGTCATACCTTGTTTAAGCGACTTTCATTCCAAAATTTTCCATTTAAATAACAAGATATCTACTACCGTAATTCTTTTTATTATACGTGACTGCGTATAATTTCTCTCTCTCTTTTTCTCTTTATTTAATATATTATTTACTACAATTTCTCTTTACAACCCTCCAACAGTGGATGACCTGGGATTATTTCTGATCCACGCCCTTTAATTAGCCTTGTTAAAAAAATATATATAACAAATTGTTTGCAAAAAATAAAACTAGTGCCACGGGTCAATAATGACCCAAGTCCACCGTCGGAAGATCAAACGAGCGTTAATATCATTAATTTCGCCACCTTTTTAAATTTTTTTTACGTATTATACATCTGCTCTGCGATCGAATCTCACATTTCCAAAACAATAAAACGACCAATTTAACGTAGTTCAACAACCGTGGTTTTCTTCTTTATTTTACTTGCTCTTTCAACGTTTAAATTTCTGAAGAGCGTATAAAGTTCCGAGTTTGATTATCTTCTACAAACCATCAAAATTCGACGGTTGTTTAACATTCAGGAAAAATATATTCTCAGCCTGACCGAAGCCGAAAAGAGCATACGTATAGTGCGATTTGAAGATGTTCTGTATTCATACGAGAGTCATGCGAATTCCTTTGGGTTTGTGAACGTGAATAGAAAATCATTCCGGAAGATGATCGCACGATATATATATATATATATATACATACTAATATCGCGAGTCCTCGAAAGCGCGAGGGAACACCGATGCGAAAAGGAAGTGAATTCGCAAGATGAGAAAAATAAAAGTAAGAGAGAAAATAAAAGAAAGATAATCTTGGTCGCTTCGGTTGGATTTTAACTAACATTTGCACCAATTCTCTCGCTTTGAGATCTGCGCTTGTTCATCTCGCAATCGTCTTTCTCTCTTTTTTTTTTATTTTTTACTCTCGAATTCGAGAAACACAGATATCGTTTCTCCCGCTACGACGACGTTCACTCGGTGATGTAAAAATTTCACGGTGTCAACATCCTTTTGCGGCCTCGTCGATCATTGTTATATAACATTATCATGGACAATCAATTGCACACGAATTAGAATATCACGCACATATGACACGTGGCAGCGAGAGTGTTGAAGCCAACACTTGATCGATCGATGTCTCGCACCATGCAACGCAAACGTTTGTATCGTTATGCAAATAAATGAATATAAAAAAAGAAGAAAAAAATTAAAGTATATAAAAATAATTAACTCATAATAAATTATGTAACTAACTTGTGAGTCAGTGAAAAAGTTTGTATCGTCGAGAAAGAAAGAGAGAGAGAGAGAGAGAGAGAAGAAAGGAGAGAAATACGCATCAAATAGATAATCGTTTATCGGAAATATAAGAGCGTAAAAGACTCGATGATTTCGTTGTGGTTTGTTACTAAGCTGTAAAAAAAACACATTCTCACAGATGCGTATAAAAAAGACTCTCGCATAAAATGACGTACTTTCCGAAGTGCGCGCTGCGCGTATCGAGAGATTTTCATCCGTCATATAATTCCTTAATCTGCGGCGATAAAATTGCAAGCGGCGATCAAGATCCGGAAATTGAATGGCCGTTCGCGAGCGGCTATATATGAAATTAATTGGGAAAGGATCGCGGATTTTTATCTCTCCGACATTTAATTCAATTTAACGTCCACCGAGAGGGAGAGAAACATTAAATTCCTTCGAGAGTTATTTCTCCGATACTGCGCGCGATAATTAGCGCGCGGCGAATACACGATAGATTTGCATAGAATTAGCCGGACACACTTGTCCTGTTGTGAAACAAAAAGCACGCGTTCAAAGTGTTTACGTAAAATCCCGGACAACTTGAACGAGTTTGACCGTATGGTCAACCGCGATGCGATACCGTATGTCAATGACGCGCGAAGGCGACTTACGTTCCCAGTAGATCCTTCAAGATGTACTTGTCCTCGACGGAAGGCGATCGGTCGTCCTTGCCGTCCTTCTTGATCTTTTTGTAAGCGTCTTTCTTTCCGAAGAGAGGCATCTTGATACGCTCAGTCGAACTCAAGCACCGAAAACGTGTAATCGAGCAATAATTATATGTAAACTGTCACACAAAGGACACTCGCGTCTCTTTTTTTTTTTTTTTACTACGAGGCGCGCGGTATCCCAACGCGGATTACAACAAAACTTTACGGGAGCTTGTTAAAAGCCGCTAGTCCGGTCGTCGTCGTCGTTCTCTGATACTCTGTCGCGTCAGTCACGCCGTCATTCTCCCAACAACGGAACGATCATGAACCCACGACCTTTCGCGGATCCTCGTCTGCTGCGATAGCGCGCACTCTTCCTGCTAGCCGTCGTCCGTTTCTCTGTCCTTGTTTTCTACCTCTTCTCGCGGGACATGTAATTCTCTCTCGGCGCGACCACACACACGCACACTCTCTCTCTCCTTCTCGTTCGCTTTTCCCACCACGCGATTCGTTTTGGCCGACGTGCGTGTCCGCTGCACTATACTACTCCCGCGGTAGTTATCTCCGTCTCTGTGTTTCTCTCAGCGAGCGCGTTCTTACGCACCACCAGTGTGGGAGAACCTCGCGCAGAGCCACGCAGAACGGCGCAGTGCCGTCCATGCGCCCCGTACGTATATATATATATATATATATGTATCGAGCTCAGGGTCGCGGCCTCGCCAGATAGCTCGCGTTTGGCTCGCGTTCTTCGCCTCGAACTACATCAGCGGGGCCGATTCCGTAACTTTTACCCGCGTGTGTTAGGTCTGGTCCACACTATCGAGTTTTATGGTGGTAAGAAATAAGAGGTGAAACGTTGCTCATGAGAAATCACGTGATCATGCGGCGTGAGAGGGTAACCAATAGAGTTTTGATCTATTTTTCTGACGAGAAAATCAAGTTGTTGTTATAATGTGTTTGAAATTTTAGACTAAAATTGAAATTCGACAAAAATTAAATTAAAAAATTAAAATTTTAATTAATCCAAATTTAAATTTTAACAAACCCAAATTCAAATTAGACAAAGGGGCGGCAGGTCGGTTAACTAAATGAATAAATAAATAAAAATACAAATTTTGTAATAGATAATATATAATAGTTTAATATGATACTTTATATGATAGTTTAATATAATTTTAGTGATGTAAGTACTATATGATAGTTTTGTAATATATGACAGGGTTAGGGTTAGAGTAAGATATGTGATAGATAATAAAATGCAATAATCTGTTACCTTAAAGTAATTTTTATTTTATCACACTTCTTGTATATACTCCATTCAATTTTAGAAAAGAAACCGAAAGAACGAAAACTCATCCATTTCGCGCATCTTCCATACAAAAGTCTCCAGCCATTGGCTGGATATCAGCGGATATTCCGTCAATCCCGCTGCGGTATTTCCGCACGTAAAGCTATCCCCGCTTTTCTTCCCTTATGCGCAGTAAAATGCTCTTCTTAAATTGAAAATAATTCATTACTTTTCTACATATGCATGCAATTGATACAGATATATATAGAAAAAAAAATAATAGTAAAATTATTTGCTAATGTTCTCACTTTTTGTTTTAATTTTTTTAGTAAATGTATCAGCTCACCTTTTTAATTAACTGTATAAGCTCACCTAAGTGCTTGTGAAAGAGGTATTAGTGTTTTCATCCAATATGCTAAAAATATTATCATGTTCTTTGATAATTGTACATAAACTTATCGATATAAACAAATATGAAATCACTAAAATATATCTTATTTGCTATTTTGGGATAAAATGACATTGTAGTGGAGCTTACAATTTCTTAAGTAGATTTAGAGATAAAATCAGTATGATCAAGGTTGTCTGAGTGTGTCTCAGCTGATTTAGAATTTATATTCAATATATAGTTTATACCAAGTGCAGGATCATCTAACAAGAAGACTGTTGATTCAGAGATCGAGATATTAACCTGGAAGATTATTCATGTATATAAAAATGTCATAATTGAAATTATTTACATACAATTTTTAATATAAAAACATTTTTAAATTTGAGTTTGTAATCTCGTATTTCATTATGTATATTATTGTATATATCGCTTATATTCATATAATCAAAAACTGCAATAGCGTCAAATCGGTACTGACTCTTCTGCCTAGACCATTACTGCGTATTCTTTACAAAAAAGATGTATTAATGCAATTCATCTATTCCTAAAAAAAACCTTATCTACAAATCTTCCGATTTTATAAAACCATACCTGATTTATCATGAATGCACGTACTGCAACCAATAGATCATGTACAGTACAGTATCGACTTAATATGTCGAAAGTAATTAATATGTTTTTTACTCCAGAAGATGTTATCACTAACATTTTTGCTTTATTTCCGTTAACTTGTTGTTGAACTACAGCACTTGTTGGATCGTTAATGATCGTTTCCTGAATATAAACAACGCTTTCACTTGAACTTTTTTCATGTTCTAATTGCAATGAAGAAGATTGTTGCGTAACAAGCTCTTTTTCCTGCTCTTTTTCCTTACATTCGGAAATATCAACTTCCATTTTATCACTGGTAACGTGCTTATTTTGTTCAGCTGAAGAAGCGGTTGATGTTATCATAGGTTGTATTTGTTGAGTTTGCGGAGAGATTGAAACCTGTTGCGTCTTTTGTTGTACAGAAGTTGATGTTATAGAGCGACGCGACGGTAGAAGATTCAGTGATGATTGGACAGGATGCAA
>QVNW01002884.1:0-30609 GCA_014825475.1 Pseudomyrmex flavicornis
GTATATATGTATGTATACAATCTGTCCGTTTTTAGCATGTGGTCAAAGCATATGTACCTGTGCTGCATGTAATCCTACAATATCTATAAGATTTATGAGATTTATGAGAGAAAAAAACAATTTATCTTTAGTTTGCACATGTTAGCATGTCGAATTGCCACAAAGGCAATTCGACGGTAACGATCGATGCTTTTCAAAGTAATTAGAAAATAATGCTTTACTCTTTCCAGTCCAGTCGATGCAGCGTCGTACAAAGTTAAAACATATTTTTCACAGATCATCTCATTGAGAGTGAGAATCTAATATATTTTTATTTACTTTTTTATTTATTTAGTTTTGTGTATTTTAATATAATATTTTCATTCATGTTTTTATTTATTTATTTTTGTTTTCTATTTCTATTTTCATGACTTTTAAATTTATTATTTTTATTGTATTTAGATTACT
Organism: Pseudomyrmex flavicornis; assembly: GCA_014825475.1. Taxonomy (NCBI): domain Eukaryota; kingdom Metazoa; phylum Arthropoda; class Insecta; order Hymenoptera; family Formicidae; genus Pseudomyrmex; species Pseudomyrmex flavicornis. The sequence continues at coordinate 448 of QVNW01002884.1, forward strand.
GTTAACTTGGTATAGTTTGTCGCTCATCTTTGCATCTATTTTTATAGTCTGATGATATGTTTATTGATATCTGGCTGATTATTATGTCAGTTTTTTTATACACCAAACTATTCAACGCTTTTTGTCAAGATTAGATGAGCGATCTTTCGGGACAAATATCTCTTGAGACTCCGTTTTTGACTTGACATTTATAAACAATTTGATAAACAGCTGATCATCTGACATTGCAATATTTATAGTAATATTTATTCTTGCATATATTTTAAATTGATAAGAATCTAAACCAAGGATCGAAACGTATGTTAATTTGAATTAATAAATAAAATTACCACTAATTTATATGCACCAACTGCGGTTGGTGAATCTAATTTTTTTTTTAAATTTTTTAAAATATTTTATACGATTTTTTTTAATAATTTTGTTCCGACAAACAATGGAAAATTCTTTCAAGACTATGTAGAATTATAACATTCATTTTAGATATAGTCAAAATGAAATCCTTACTTGCAAACGCGATTTATCCGTCTCCCGAAGATTAAAAGAATACATCCAAGAGAGATGTCATATTTACTTCAATTGAATTATATATTAATATAATACCTTATATAACACCTTTCTATGTTTACTGAGAAGAATATATGTATATTTTTTTATATACATATATAGTACATTGTATAGTACATTGTATAGTACATTGAAGTTTGTCGTATATATTCGCTGGATAAGACAAGCCAGTTATGCCCACACACGATCGAATTTAAGCATTAGGTATAATGCATCCTCTTTTCTTATCTTTCTTTCTTCCTCCTTCCTCTCCCTCTCTCTCTCTCTCTCCCTCCTTCGTTATAGGGTCAGGAGAAGCAAATATTTGTTACGATCAAGAAAGCGCGCGTTCGAATTTCTGTTTGTCTTCCGAGTGTCGTCACATAGCGCGATATATTGGTTACGACTACCGTTTATTTTTCATAGCCGCGTGATTTGCTGTAATGAGTAATGCACGTAATCTAAACCTTTGGCACAGATAAGAAAATGCAGGAAACCTGTATGACCGATTCAGTTAGTTTCTCTATAGTGCTCATGATTACTAAGATGATCGTAACAGTGAATAACACAATATAAAATAAAATTGTAACAGTGAATAACACAAATTTAAGAGCAAATAACAATTTAAAAAAATTTTATTTTTTTAAAGTGTGACTATTATATTTGAGAAGTATATCATGTGCCATCGTTACATCATGTGATACTGAAGAAGCTAGATCCTAAGAGAAGGATTGAAACGTCTACTTTTTATAAAGAATAGTTTAAAGAAAATATTTTTAATAAAACATCCAGTAACGTTAACTCATATTGATGATTCTGATCTTTAATACGTATTTACCTGTATTAATTTTTTACTTATATTTTGTTTATTTAATTATTTATCATTCAAAATTACTAGTAAAATTATAATATTATATTTATTATTTAGAAGATTTTCCTAACTTATGTATAATTCATACATACACACACATACACAAACAAAAAGAAGGGAGCAAAAATGTGTTTTTTTTCTTTACGTTCTTCTTATAGAAATACATTTCATCTATAACAGTTCATAATAAATATCGGATGTTACTCAAGTTTGGTACTTTGAACGTCAGTTAAAAAATATCATAAAAGAAAAAGAAACAGCAAACTGATGGAAGAACAAAGATATCACAATGAAGGGACAGGAGAGAAGCGAGAATCGAAGAAAAGAACGCACAAGTGGCGCACACATGGCGCACAGTTGTTCAAGAGCTCAGGTTTTTGTCCGCGTACCTCGTGTTTTACTCTTGAATTCAGCCGAGGCTACGTGTGCACACACGTGTTATATGCCCATTTGCCCTAGACAAATTATCGTTCCAACTTTACGTCCACCATGTAGAGATATCCGGAACTGAGCGAGGCTAAAAGGTCACAAGATACGATGAAACTCGAACCGATCTTGAGAAAATGCAGGAACAATAAAAGTCTCTGCGTGATATCGTCGCCATCGAATAAAAGATAAAATTGGTAAATAAATTTTTTCACAATGTACTTCAGTGCGTGCTTAACTGCAAAACTCAAACATCGCGAAGAACACAGTTCGTGCGAGAAAATTACAAAAAAAATTTTCTCTTAAATCATTAATTTCAGGTTTATAAGTCGTTAATCTTCTTTTACCATCAATGGGAATGCGCGACATATGTCGCAAGAATGCAAGATAAAGAAAAGAAAAACAAAGCATCGAAAAAATGAAGTAAAGTAAAAATGTACAAAGACAAGTAATGATTAATACACAAAAGAATTACATACTGGTAAAGATAACAACGCAGAATAGAAGCACAAAGCTGTGCATCTGTGATTAAATATATTTAAGTTTTAAAGAAACGGAGAATGTATTACCAAGCGATTTATTTTTTATATGTATATGTGTATGGGTGGGTGAGACCTGTTCTACAATACAGTCGTAAATCGTAAGAAATTAACCAATCACAGACAAATTACAGAAGAATAATCGATTGAGATTGGTCAATTTCTTACGACTTACAGCTTACGACTGTATTGTAGAACAGGCCTGAGTGAAGAGATGGATCGGTAGATAAGTGCGTGTGTGTATGAAAACATAGTATTGGTGTGTCCTATTTACGAATTACGTGACTATTGTATCTTCAAAAATCTCTAATCAACAGATCAAGAGATTAAAAACAGAAGATTAAAAAAACAGAGCCTCTTTTAAATTAAAAATGTAAAATAACACATGGTATAAGAGGGACTAAGAAAGAGCGACAAGAAACAGAAAGAAGTACGCGTTACGATCGTTCGTAGTTCTATATACCGCTTTTCAGTGCTTCAACTATAGCAAAGATAAAGAAACACAGTTGCGAATCATACTGCGGTGGCGCCTAATGGGCGGCAACAAAAAAAGACACAGTGTGACCACTCTGATATCAAGCAGAGGGGAAAGGAAAACTCCCCTCCACATATCCGAGAAGGGAAAACCTCCACTCCATCACCGCACCTTCTATCCCTTCCATAAACCGACAAAGTTCGGTTCGCTTCGAGCCCGTTCGGAGATCTCCGCTTTTCGTCTGGACCGCAACGTGTCAGAGATCAAGCAGTGCTGTATCACATGCAAGGATTTTGAGTGAACGTGAGGCGGGAAGACTGAGTGTGATAATCACGACGCTACAATCAGTAGCGTTGTTTTTTATCAAATAAAAGTTATTTTTTGTGTGTTTTTCTCGTTTTCTTTTATGTGATTTATTTTGTAATCGTCTTCTTTCAACATTATTTTCAGTAAAATTAGTTGATTTTTAACATTCGCAGTCAAAAATTTGTGAAAATTTAATTTAATTTTTTGCTTTAGTTACACAGTATTTTCACTTCTCACTTTGTTGCATCAACATATTATGTATGCCAAGTGTTTTCAATTTATAAATCAAGTTTTTTTCATAATTATTGTGAGAAAATAATTTCTTTATTATATCATTTCGTTTTTCTCATATATTACAATACGTCGAACGAGGAAAAAAACTTCTGTAATTTGCTTCTCTGAGCAGCATTATCGATCACATCGCGCTTAAATCGCGCGTCCAGTCGACCGACCAGTGTTATTCATTAAGACGTGTCTCAACGATGGCGGGCGTTGTTAACGGAAAGGGGAAGATTGTAACATCGTACCAAGAAATTCAACACTTCGTGAGCAGTGTGATTAAAGATAAGTCTGAAAGAGAAAAGAGAAGAAAAAGAGAGAGAGAGAGAGAGAGAGAGAGAGAGAGAGAGCGAGAAGAAGACGCTATTGGCTCTAATTGCCAGTACTGGTCGAATATAAAGTGGTTCACTCTCGGCTTGGCTTCGCGCGTTATTCTGTGTATCGCTGCTCGACGCCTCTCGCTTAACATTGCGACACAAAAAAATACACGCAAAAGGAAGTGTCATACATTTTCGTTTGACCGTTGGCTAGGCTTGTCGTGCTTATCAGCGGCGACGATGCGTCTTGATGTTTCGCAGACCATCTTGTCTCGAATCAATGCCCTAAACCAAGTACGGATCGATCTCACACGCGTAGAACATAATTGCGTCATTGCGTGTATGAAAGAGATACACAGTTATAAGAAGAATATAAAAGCAATAAACATAACAAAAATAGAAAAGATGTATAAATTATAAGAATTGTATAGATCATGATTATACCGACATACGTGTACCATTTTTAGTTTTAGAGGCAGTCAATTATGACGATGGTCTTTGAACTTTGAACTGTATTAAGTGACACGTGGACAAATAGGAGTAGAAGATTAATTCTTTGAAGAAATTTGACAGTGACTTCAAGTCGTTCATTGATTCGAAGTCAATTTTATCGGGACAGTTTTGATTTTTTTAATCTTTTTTTATGTAATGCTTTTTTGGTTTTTTATACGTGCAATAATAAAATACGTATAGAAATATAATAGTTCTCGCTTCTCTCTTTGCTTTAGTTTTTATTTTTCTTTTTTGCTTATTAAAAGTGAAGCGCTCCGAAATCGACAACCCGAAAGATGAGGTCTTCTTATACGTACAGAATTTTAATCAAATTGTTATGACACGCTTAAACATTAAATTTAAATTTTACATTCGAGAAAAATCTCGAATTTATTGTGTTGACAAAAACTTTCATCGAGAAAGAATGAAGAAATTGCGCATCGAGGACCAATTAATTTGTAGCTGTTTGTTATGTGTGCAACGGCAATTCAGCTCCGATTACAATCATTGCCCATCGACGACTGTTGTTTAAACGATATCGCTCGGATCCGCGCGCGCGAGAAGTCCGTTTCTTTCTGTCTTTCTCTCAGACATTGTTCTGAGGTAGTCTTTCGTTTTCATTCAGTAATTCGCAGGCAGCTGCACACTAATAATAGTAGCGAACAGACCATGTCGCTGGTCTCTAGTTGCCTCCGACGAAACGATGAGGAGTGAAAGCAAAACGAGTGAAAAGGCCTGCTCGAGATAATAATGAGAGACGTCGAGGAGGAGAAACCGAATCATCATACTGATTACGACTGTTGAATTTGGAAGTTCCCGTGACTGAATTTAGACGCAAATTTATACGTTTCAATTTTTGTTGTATTTCATTGATCAACTATTAGATTGATCAACTATTAGATTGATCAACTATTAGATGATTAATAATTAAAAGCTAAATGAACACTATTTTATCTAAGTAAAATGTTTATAAAAAATGTTTATGTTTATATTATTTTTATCTTAGATAAACAACTATTTACACGCTCAATTTGCTTTCAATTGTTAATCAACAAAAGTAGTTGATCAACAAAAATCGGAACGTAAATGCGTTTTGAAAAATTTCTCGCAAGTTTTGTCAATCAAGATCGACTATAATCAGAATCGGCCGAATCTAGTACAAACATGGATAAATAATAAAAAAAAAAAAAAAAAAGACGGGACAGACTTAGACTTAGTACACAGAGTGTACTAAGTACAGTCTTATCTTGTGAATATTTTTTTCTCTCACGAAGGATATCTGATATTGTGCGAGATAAAAACAAAAGACGATGGTTTTAGTACGGAACGCTTTCTTGTCATTGACGCTGAAAGAAGGTGCGACATTGAAAAGTATAATTTAAGAAATAATTTATAGTCGTATACATTATCATTCATTTTGTAGATAGAAAAATTTTAATAAAGCATAGTTCCAACTGTAAACTGATTATATTGCTGGAAAAGACAAGTGAAAAAGTTTGTAAAAACGTGCACGTTGTAAGTTATATGACACATAGATTAAATAAATTCTCTTTCTTCTTCTGTTTTATACTTCTTTTTCTCTCTTCCCCCCTTGTGCGTTTCATGACACATGTATCTCGTACTTCAGCGGTGAAAAGTCAAAGGAGTTAAACGCTACGATAACTACAAGCGCAAACATTATCGCGCTACTTCTGCTAGTTCTCCTTTCTTACCGTATAACTTGTTTCGCATTTAATTTTGTTGTACATGACATCGCGCTTATTTAATAATAATTGCTTTGCGCATTTTGTGGGATACATTTTGTATAATATAACAATCGTTTTGTTTCGTAAAAGAATGTAATATCTATGACTTTAATCTACATACTTGTAAATAATATATGACAAAGGATTGAAAATGTTAGAAAACATTAGAAAATTCTGAATATTGAACAAAACTTGTTTGATAAAAATCTCTTTGATAAGAGATAAAGCAACCTTTGTTCTGTTCTTACAGCGCGATAACTTAAGAACGCTACACTGAAGTTCCTTAAACTTCTAAGATACGGGGCACCATTTTCTTTCTACGGGGCGGACCCTCGAGAGAGAAAGAACGGCCACTACATTTCAAAGGAGAAGGAAACCTTCCATCGTACTTGTTTATTTCTACTAAATAACATATCCTTTCACTTGTCAGATAGAGAAGACGAGACAACAAACGTTTGCGTAAAGTCCAAGATATATCATGGTTTCCGTGTTGCGATAAAAAGCCGTTTATCGATATATTCGTGAACCAGCCACTATGTAGAGTACGTAAATCTATTTTTTCTCGGAATTATCATTGCTTCGAGCGCGATTTTTACGAGAGATCAACATTTCATTGATATCAATATCTTTAGAAATAAAACACTACAAAAGTAAGCGGTATACAATATGTATATACAATATTATTTCAACAAAATATTTTTTATTTCAATGTTTAATATGTTATATCTCTATGTTTTCCTTTTAAAATCAATTTTATTTATTATTTTATCAAAACCTGTGCAAAGAAACTGCAATATACATATACGCAAACATATTTGTTTTGTTAGATTGTTTTGTGCAAAACTGCGTCAAATGAATATAAATTTTGGATCAATATTGGAGCGATCGGTATTGATAAACTGATAATAATTACCAAACTTGTATGTAAATAATTTCTATGTAAATAACTTGTATGTAAATCATCTTAATATGCATGACCTAGTTGTATAAATTTCAAAAACAATAAAATATTTTAAAAACATTTTCAAAAACAATAAAATATTTTAAAAATCCAAACGGTAACGCACGCGTCGAAGGGGCACACGCGAACGGTTGCTACGTTCCTGATGTCTTGATTGCGGCCGACGCACACGCCGACGTTGACGCACAGAAAGCGACGCAGGTAGGGGATGTGGCGACGGCACGGCACGGCGGACAGACGGATATATAGCACATGCACGAATCGCTCGAGGATAACATCTCGTGGCCCCAGGAAAGGCGGGGGTAGGTGCAAGAGCTGCGCGTTGGTAACGACCGAGGGGGAATATGTGGAGTCAGGGCAGCGAGGGGAGCAACAGCGACGATACACCGTATGCGCGGAGGACATAGGGGAAAGATTTTATCGGCCGGTAGCCACGAGGATTGGAAGAGTGTGGGAGGAAAAGAGGATAACGAAGAGAGGGGGAAAAGAGAGAGAGAGAGAGAGGAGAGGAAGAGAGAAGAAGAAGAGCAAAGGGGGATTCCAGCATGTCCATCGCCATGTCGGCGGAGGGAAAAGCCCGATCTCGATGTCGGAGGGAGGGAAGGTATGGAGGCGAAACGGCGAGGGCGGGTAGACGGTGAACATGCGGTGGTGGCGGCGACGCGTGCGCTCGACGAAGACGATAGGTAGGAGAAATGAGAGAAGAAGCATGGGGGGCGGTGGCTGCGCGGCTACACAGCCGCCATCACCATCCGTCTCATCCTATAGTAAACTTCCAGAGCGAGTTCCCGATCTGTTTCGTATGTGTGTGTGTGTACGTGATGTGTGTGTGTTAGTTAGAGAATCATGTTTTACCGGTGCTTCCTAGCTTCTCTACTCGGCGCGAGGTTGCTAGTAACGCGTCGTACCGTTTCTGCCTTGTTGCCCGCTCTTGTCTCTCTGCCATGCCTTGACATACCATTTTGTCATCTCATCTTCTTTCGCTTTTCCCGTCTCTCGTTCCTTTCTCGCTGACCATCACGTATCATTCGTCTTGTCTTTTTCCCTTCGTCTTTCTTTTTTCTTTTGTGCGTGCTGTCAACCGCCGTCGTTGCAATTTTCTTGTATCGGGATCGGTAAGTCGGGAGTGTGATAATATTTTACTTTGTTTCTTTTCCTTTTACGTCTGTGATGCGCGTTGAGAAGACGGAAATTCTGAATCAGAAGGTAAAGGTGATGAAAGAGTGGTGGATGGCTAGGAAAAAAAGTGTATAAAAAAAAAGTTGGAGATGGAGGAGGAGAAGAAAGAAGAAGCGATACAACGACAAGAAGAAGAGTAAGAAAAAAGAATTGTGCATTCTTGTGTTGCGCGATACTCCAGTGGATATAAAAGTTGCCTCTTCTTTTTCTCTTTCTTTTTTCTTTCTTCTTTTTGCCTACCGATCCTCTCCCTTACTTCTCTCTTCTTCATCTTTTCGACGTTTTCGCACGATCTCGAGAAAATAATTGCGTGTGCAAGTACAATGATTATCAAGCCGCCGTAGTCGTTGCATATCAACCGTCCACTTCTCGACATCACAACGGTCATCACGGCGAGCTAAACACTATACGAACACTCGAGAATACAGGAAGCACGAAAAAACGCCGAAAAAAATATCGTTTGTTTAAAACGTGTGTGCAGCATCAGTGTCTCGAAACTACTGAATCTCTTTCGCGAAATTAACTTGGAATATTCCGAGAATGATCTGTCAAGATAATTAACTCTATTTTTTTCTTGTTCATTATCATTTTTCACGTCACACTCCGCGTTGTTCACATTGTACCGCGACTGCAAACATGATCTACATCCGCGAGAACGAGCGGATAACGAAAAAAACGGAATGAATAAACTTGCCAATGTTTTTGTTTATTGAAAAATTCTCCGTTCTGTCAAAAAGTTGCGCGCCTTTTTTTCTCTTTCGATCGCATGTTTCTCGTATCTCTGTCGTCGTCTGTGTCGACTGTCCCGCGAATCGCTAATCGCGAGACAAACGTGATCTCAGCGACTTGAAGTTGGCTGCAAGAGACGACCGACGTGGCCCGATAGCGAATTGTTTGTACAACGCACGTTTCTTCTGTTTTTTCTCCAAGTAGGGATATCTGTCATACAGTGCTCCGCATTGGAGACACAATATCGTTTGTTTTTTTTTTTTTTTTTTTTTTTTTTTTTTTCTTTAACACGCGTGCTTTTAATGATTCGCTGTTTCGGATTTTGATCGCGCAAGATTCCAAGTTGTCACCTAGTGCGTAATTCCTTTCTTGCGGCCGAACTGTTCGTCGGAGTCGTACGATCCAAACGTCATTGTTCTATCGACATTCCCATAGCCTATATCGCGATGAAATAAACGAGGCTTGTCTCGATCTACCGAACCGTTTGTAGGAGGATAAATTGCAACGCGAGAGAGCGAAGGGCGGAATACATGATTGAGTGATGAGAAGAGTATGACTCCGCATGCGCGCGTTGCGACAAGGTAATCGCGAGAACAAAGGATCATCCGAGGTGAACACGAGAAAAGAAAGAAGTCGCGACGTTGATGATGCGCCACTGTGCCTTAGAACATCGATGGACAACGAACTCGTCGTGAGACGACAGTCAAGCTGACGACGATCTCCGCCAAAGAGAAGGGAATCTGGCCGCGACGTCAAGCCTAAGCTGGAGGTGGTGGAGGAGGAGAAGAAAGAGAAAGAGGAAGAAAAGGAGCCGCCGGATATAACCCTTGAGGCACCGGCTCGCGCGAATATGAATATGACTCTCGTTCGAAACTCGTTCAAAGGTGAGTCCACGTGACTCTGTCGATTGACTCGTCGTCACGTAAACATAATTTTCTTTTTTTATTTAAACTGACAACGGAAACTGTCAATGTTATCAGGTTATCAGGTTTATGTTATCAGGTTAATTAGATATGTAAAAATTTATATATCGATCATACACACGCATATACATATACATATACATAGAAATATACAGGTTTTACGTACTAAATTCAGTCACTTAAAAGAGAGAAATCATATATCGCTAATAATTTTGTTTTATGACGCATACGGTCGAACGAGTTATTACAATTTTGTCACTATAAATATTAAATATTTAAAAAACTATAGGTAAAAAATAAATAATAATCCAGGATATATTGTCGCGTTAAGACGTGAAACATTGCGAACTCCGTCATCTGGTTTTCGATTCGGAATCGCGGAAAATTCGCAGAACGCCGCGTTGCACGTGCGTGACCCATATCGCGTGCGTGATATAAGACGGCATTTAATGAACGCAGCATCTGCGACTGATTCTATATTATCAACTGTCCACTGCTTGTGAAAATCGATGTTGCCTCAGTATCATCTCTCTCTGAACGATATCTCCACGTCAAAATAGTTTCTACTTTTCGCAAATTTGGATGCATAAATAATTTTCCGTTATCTGTAATTTGCGCATATCTGCACTGTAAAAAAGTTTAAATTTACATAAAAAATAAATGTAAGAATAAATATTATACCTTTAACAGTCTAATTTAAAATTATGTAGTTTTACATAAGTACAAATGTACCTTTTTATTTTGAATTGTGTAAATATATGTTTTCAGTCGGTAAAATTTTATATAAATGGTAATATATATTGTACAAGGTATTGTATTTGCAATAATGCAAATTTACAATTACATTAAAACACGTTACGTTATTTTATATTTGCGTATAAATTTACAATGTTTTGAAAGTTGCACTATTGTTGTCGGTTTTGATCAATTACTTTCTCCTTCTCTTTCTCTCTTTATCTCCTAGTTGTTTGTAATTTTACATCAAAATGTTTTACAGTATACAATCGTACATGTGTGTAACTTAGTTTGTTTTTATCTGGATTATACTGATATGTTTGTGCATTGTTCATTTTATTCGTTTCACCTTATAAGCTATAGGTATATACAGTTACGCAATTTACATATACGTATATAGATCTACCTTGACCGATTTATTCGTAAATAAGTCGTACCATTCTCACAATATGTCCATCAGTTTATCTAAACCTTGGTCATTGCCCACAGTCTCCCGTCATCTGTAAATGTGATTAGTTGCATTTTATTATGACTAGTAGGCATGATGATATGATGACAAAACATAAAGCATTTGGAGTAATTAGAAAATTTATGTATTTTATTGAGAGAAAAAAATTACAAAAAGACTGATGAACAGTTTGTGTATCAGATACATTTATGTACCATAAATTTACATCTTACTTCATTTTTGGTCTCTTATAAAAGATTGCATCTTACTTAGAAAATTCAATCGTAATCTCTTACTGTCATTATCCTTTTATCTTGCAAAACAGGTTTCCTTTTTAATAAAGACTAACTTCTATTAAAAAAACGAATTTGTTTTCTGAAATTTGTTTCTGTTGACCGAATGTCACCTCTATGCAATTTATTTTTAAAATTACATTATGTTTTTTTGAAACTGCAACCAAACCCAGACAAATCTTTGTTTATTAAAAACATGTGTGTAAAAGAAACAACGTTTTAGAAAAAAATATTCAAGTAATAAACCAAGAAACTTTTCCATAAGTAAGCAAATTAATTTATTAAATGAATGATATTCAAATTACCGCACGATAAATCTTTCTAACGATCGAATTTTGTTTAATAAGTACGCTATTTCGTTCAGAATCGGAGTCGCGTTGATCTTCTAAAAGAGCGAGCAAGGGTACGTAACTTAAAACTCAAGGAAAACCGAAAATCAACTTGGCGCGTTGACTCGCGCGCGCGCGTGTATGTATAGTAATTATGTAATTGTAGACAAGTCTAATACTCCCTTGAGTATTTTCAATATTCTAGTCATAGAATATTGTTAAAAGTTTGATTAGCTTTCTGATTATTCTACCAAAAGTTGAACACATCACAGTCAACAACTTATTTTATCAAAATATAAAAACAATATATTTCGCCAAGATTTGAGTTGTATTTTTGTCGATTTTATTTTATTTATCGATGTGTTTCACAAAAAAGACGGATCAAATTCGATTCAAATGCTATTAAAGCAGCAAATGCATGTTTAAACACGCCTTAAAACAGTCTGTGTGAGAAAATAATTATACGCACACAGGAAAACGATATAATTTATTCCCGATCTATTCGTTATATTAGATAAAATAGTTTCAGTTAAAGAAAAGCGAAGCATAAATTACACATTAAATTAAAAAGGATATAAGACTTCTCTAGAAATAAGATTACATTTTTCTTCCTCTCAGTCTTCTCTCGAATAAATGCATTTTAATTGAAAAAAAAAAAAAAGAAAAGATATACAAGTATGTTAATGTTGTAAATCCAGCAAGTATTGCAACACTGTCAAAGATGACAAACTCGCTTGAATTCGTCTTTAAAATTGAGATCGAGATCTGTAAAACATTCTATATATGCGAGAATTTCTTGCGGCTGTACACGTGGCTTCTTTCGCCGCCATCTTGCCTTCTACTTCATTGACAATATGACGTGACACTATCAAATCAGTCGACTGCATTTTCTTTGCTCAACACACGCAAAGAGAGAACGAGCAGGACCTATTCTCTGTACACGTCGACGGTTGCGCAATAATTTTGATTAGTAGGATTATCGCGCCACGTCTCGTCGCACGCTCGCTCGTTTTATGGGAGCGCGCGAAGTGGTTTTAACGTTCTATAAGATGGCGACCGCCCGCGCCCTATCAGGCTCAATGACCTCTCCGAGAAATCGTTTACTTCGCACCATAGCGACGCACACGCGACCCAGGACATATCCCGTTCGTCCGTCTCGTACCTCGTTCGTACGTCTTTGGCGCCGTGCGAACGCGCCTCTGCGTCTTAATCCGCGTTGTCGAGTGACGTAAACGTATATCCTCTCCGGGTTTTTTGAGGTCCTGCCCACTAATTGTTTTGTTGGTTGTTTTATCAGCAACATTGTCGATACGAGAGAAAATCGCGTCTCAGAAAATACGCAACCCGTCGAAACCCGAGAGAAGCAATTGAGAATTTATCCTAACACAACGATCTTTAATAATTAAATCAAGAGATTATTGATTTATATTTAGTTGTTTTTGTGAACATAAATTAATTGTAATTAAGATAAACAAGAATGAATCACTGTTGAAAAAAAATAGAAATATCTTAAGAACATTTTTATACAAGCAAATAAATACGCTCGAACAGGAAACTTGTTTAATTATTAATATTATTGATTATTATTGATATATATTTTTAAATGTACACACAAACACACACACACACACATATTTTGACTATTTATGAATCTTCAAGTTTATTTATTTATTTATTTATATGCTTTATTTATTTATTGGCGGAAAAAGCTTTTGCTTACAAACATTTGTAATTTTCTTGATCAATCATCTGCATATTTATTATTATTTGTTCGCAATGATCCTTAAGATTTCTATTTTTGTTAAAAAAAGAAATTACTAAAAAAATGTTTAAAACATGCAACTGTACATGAGAACTATTTAAATAGTACAAGCAGATAGAGTAAATCTAAATGTTTACTTTGTGGTTAGCATATGTGTGTGTGTGTGTGTGTGTGTGTGTGTGTGATTTTGATGATGTCATATACCACGGAATGCGCACTTGAATAGATAACTGGAAACTCACGCGAAATTGAATAATATCGGATGCCATAAATGTATAACGCGTTAAAATAAATAAAAGTTGCGGTTTTCTATATAACGACTGGACAAATGCGCGGAAAAATATCTCGAGGTAATATGTACAATGTCGGTAATGATAACGCGTAAACGACCGCATATTATTCATAGAATCGAGTGATTGCTACGCGATACTTCGCGATTAATTCCGCGAAGTTGCTTGTAATGCCTGCAACTATTATTGCTTATACGTACCTACTACCTCGACATGCCAATGTCGTTTGTTAAGATGACAAGATTTTTCGTTGCCAATTTTGAGATACAAGACACATTCTATATAGCTATTGTTCATCATTCGATATATATATAACGCATCTATTCATTCGGAAAATTAGACTTTTCATCAGACATATTTTTTTTATCATACGTTTTGTTATTATTACGTCCTTGATCGTTTCTGTGTCAAATTTTAAAGACTTTTGCAATAATGACTTATCACAAACTACTCACTCTCGAAGAACAATTCGTAGACGCAGTCGTCTACGAAGATACTCTGTCTTACAAATTTGCTTCAAACAGATCCGCGCGCCCGCGATTTCGCAAAATTAGAACTACATATCATGCGCTTCAGTAGTATAGAGAAGAAAAGTACATGTAATAGTCAATTAGAGATGCTGTGTGATACTCATTAAGAATAACTTGGCATTTTTTTATCAAAACAATTTTAAAAATTATGTTCACCGTTTTTTTACAAAAGATAAAAGACAAGCTTTGTATTATCTTTGCGTATAAGAATAAGGCCGACAAATTGCGAACTGCGTAACTGTGTTTTGACGTGATATTTCATCAGTGGACGTCCAATAATAAAAAAAAAAAAATTAAAAAAAACCATAATACTTAAGTGATGTAGGTCTATATTATAGTACGACGACAACAATGATCTTCACGGATTGCTATAGATATAGAGAAAAGGTCACGGTTCTGACCCGTTTCGACGTCTTATCGACTTCGCCGCGAGCAAAGTTCGTCTTTGTGGAAGGCACCAAACGAACAGACGCAATCCGAAGAGATACAAGTGACTTCCCGTTTGCTTTAGCGTAGCTTGATTAACGCTACCGTAGAATAATCAACGGCACACACACATGCTTCATCCAGAACGAATTACTACACATACCGTTTAATGTATTCGACTTCAGTTCTTTTAACTTAAAGCAAAATAAATTGCATCTAATAACAACACAATAATAATAACAAAACTTTGTTAAATACAATAATAAGGCTTAAAAACAACATAACAAAATAACTAATTTTAAATACAAAACTTAAAAGAAAAAAAAGTGACTCAAGAAGTAAAAATATAAACACCAGCTGATTAGAGGCACTTTATACCAGCCTATATTAAACAACTAACTTATAAATTTACATAATTCACAAAAACAGAGAAAAATTAACTACTAAATTTATAATGAAAAAATAAGAAAAAAACATTCAATAACTAACAATAAGAAAAATGACTAAAAAGAATAACATAAAGAACACTAAAAATTCATAATTTTCATAATAGCAGTATTAGAAATAAGCAACAATATGCACGACGTAGCCACTGTGCAAAGTTAAAAAAAGAACTTTTGATTCAAAAACCACAGAACAATGACTATATATATTGAAAGATAAACATTAAAATATATTAAGATCACCAATAAATAACTAACATAATTCGTATATAATCGTGTTATATTGTTATTTATCATATTTATATATTTTTCATGTTATATTATTTTACATGCGAGAAACGATTGATAAGTATCCGAAACGACGTATAGCGCGACAGTAATATCACATTGATGTTGTCATCAACAAGTTTCATCATTCAGAAGAACAAATCAAGCGCTGGCTCATTTATCGCACGTAATGTTGTTTCAATGACAGCTCGCCAAAGTAGATGATCCAGTGAATTTCGACAACGCGTCAGTTTACATCTCAATTGTTGCAATGATCAAATTTGATGATCAAAATTCTGATGATTAATATTTAAATGCCTCATCCGTTTTATTCGCCACATATAACTCCGCGTGATTGTTTTATTTGTTTTTGAATCTGAAAATAAAACGACAATAGCAATGTGATGCTGACTGTGTCGCGTTGTTTCGGATACTTATTATTTGCTCCACGTATAATATTATTAATTAATAACCCTAATTCTATAAACACATTAATTCTGTAAAGCAATTCTTGAAAATGAGAAAATCGTATTAATTATTTAGTGGAAAAAATTCTAAAAAAATAAAAAAAATATATATCAAAATTATAAAGCTCCATGAATTTTTTTTCAGAGTTTTTGCAACGTTTTAACCAATAAAAAAATCGCGTCAGACATAAATGTCCAGGATTTACAGGATATGTACTTAAAAAAAAATGTGTTTACAGGATTAGGATTAATAATATTTGTAATTGTATGTTTTTATATATTTATTAATTGTATATTTTCTTTATATTTTAAGTACTTGATATATATTTTTCTTAACTCAAAATACATAATGACAGTTGCTATTATGTTACAAATGTGTGAAAGAAGGAAATTATAGAATATTATATTTTGATGTATGTGCGTATATTATTACCCCCCTACAATGTTAGTATCATTGAGAGATGTTTCATTATTTGACGCGAGCGTACATGAAAAACATTTTCCCTCTCCGACGAAAGGATGAGATATAGAAAAAGTTGCGCGTTACGTACGCGCGTGTTGCAGGCTGTACTAGCGAGGACGACGCAGGTGTCACAAATACGGCGGAGGTGGGCGGAGGTTGCGCGGGTGGAGCACGTACTGCGGAAGGTGGAAGTTTCGTCGGCGATGGAGGCAGTGGTAGCGGAGGAACGCGCGGTAGTGGCAGCGGCGACAGTGAAGGCGGGTCGTCTGCAGCAAAGGAGCAAAACGGTGGTGAGAGGTGTCCTCAATGCGACATCTTCTGCCGGGACGTTTGCGTCCTGCAGCATCATCTCGAGATCACGCACAAAGCGTCTTACACTGTTGACAAGCACGATCCCAACGCCCAGTTCTCCCAAGTGGTACGAGATTGCATGATATAAACCGTCAACGACATTATCATACATACATACACGTACATGTTGTTCGCGTTTAGATGGTTTGGATACCTGAATTGAATGGTTAGATAAATAGTTAGATAGTTGCTTGCTCACAATCCACTTATTGATATTATATCCTATAAAAGAGTCAACCTTTAGAGCGTCGTTTGTTTTCTTTTTCGCACACAATTCTCACAAATAAAGAGGTTGTTAGTAATCCAGATAAAACATGATATGACAAATCGTCTCGTAAAAATACAGATATTATAATAACGTTGTTATTGGTTTTTGAAAGTGTGTTAAATACATATCTATTTGTTGACAATGTCTGTGTATATATATAATACAAATGTGCAGATAATATTGTAGTACTATAATTTTTATTATCTACTTATATATTGTATATAACAAATTTTCTTTATGATCAAACAGTCCTGCAAGGTGTGTAGCAAAACTTTCGCCAACGTCTACAGATTACAGAGGCATATGATTAGCCATGATGAAAGCGCCGTTCTACGAAAGTTCAAATGTCCTCATTGCGAAAAAGCGTTCAAATTTAAACATCACCTTAAGGTATTTTCTTAGAAATATAATAGCATTTTATTTTTTGTTCAATTATTGTTAGGTTCCGCAGAAATCTGTTGTATTTTTGTTGTTTTTTTTAGCAAGAAGTTTTAACAGAATCCGATGTATTGCTTTCTTTTATCATTTTTTAATTATATTTCTTATCGTTTCTTTTCTTTTTTATACTTTATTTTATTAAGTTTTAGTATTATAAAAGAAGTAATTGTAATTGAATATTTCTAATTTTTGTTTTTAATCTTTCTGGGGATTATTATTATTTATTTTTTTGTTCCACGAGTAACGACAATAAAGAAATCAGACGACTTAAATTATGCCTGCTTTTAAACTGAACAGGCAATTTGGTCTATATTGTAGGAACATCTGCGCATTCACAGCGGAGAAAAGCCATTCCAGTGTAACAATTGTGGCAAACGTTTCTCTCATTCCGGATCGTATTCGAGTCACATGACGGCAAAAAAATGTTTGATAATGAATTTAAAGAAGACGAGGCAAAACACTATAAGCAATGTCGATCGAGGACCGAAAAAGGCGCGGCTTCATCAACCGTTATCTGGACGGCGCGACGTTGATGTATTGACTGCCAACAATAACACGTTTCTACCGATTTTGCCAAAAATGTCACTTTCGGATTATCAAGAGATACAAAGAGAGGGAGCAGGTAGACTTACTGATTAATGTTACTATTTGTTATACAAAAATGTCTTTTTATCAGCGACGAAGAGATATAAGAGATAATTGTACATGACAAAAGAAGTAAAAAAAAAAAAAAAAACAATTTATATATATATATATTATAGAGTAAAAAATTGTTTTTTTTTTTTAGATAAAACTTGCAAAAAACGTCAAAACATTTAAAACTTCTTTTTTTTTTTAATATTTAGGTATTTACGACGTGCCGACTCTGTTACCTCAAATGTCAGGATTTGGAAGTTATTTCCTGCAGTCTTCGCTAGGCAAATTAGTGCAGTATTTGCATTCTAAACGGCTGGACGAGATCACCGAGCAATTCGAGACGCATCGAGAAGTGATGAGTCCATCGACAGCGGATTCTGAGGGAACAGAAGGTACCGAGGGCAAAGAATCTCCTGCGTCAACATATTCGGGTCTTGACGCTGTCCGACGAATTCTAGAAACTATAAATACGTCTGTGACGAAGGAATTACTCGAGGCAAACGTGCGAAAGCTCTCCACATCTCCGGCTACATTGAAGCGAAAATTCGAGGAAGATTGTCAAGTACGTAATGAGATAATAATTCTCTAATAATTCTTTCTCTATTTCTCTCTTAGTTTGCTCTGAAGACAA
This sequence comes from Pseudomyrmex flavicornis, assembly GCA_014825475.1. NCBI lineage: Eukaryota > Metazoa > Arthropoda > Insecta > Hymenoptera > Formicidae > Pseudomyrmex > Pseudomyrmex flavicornis. The sequence goes on from QVNW01002884.1 coordinate 19,010, forward strand.
GAAATTTGAATGTTAAAATCCCTATACGTAGGATCAAGATAGTGAAATCTCCAGTGAAATGACACATTGTCCGGATTGGACAGTAACAGATCATTATGATCAGCAGAGTGAAGGTTTGGCTGCAAAACTTGAAAACGCTAATCAACAGACATCAAAATCAGTTAATAAGAAAAAAATGAAGGACAGCTCTGAAACGGATTCGGAAGATGAGGACGAGGCCAACCAGACACACAACGACAATGGCAGGAAAGTTAGAGCTAGGTCGCTCATAGACGATGAACAATTAGCTGTTTTGAGGGGTTACTACGCCATCAATCCGCGACCTAAAAAGGACGAGCTCAACATGATTGCAAATTATATTAATTTTCCTACTCGTGTTGTACAGGTGCGAATATTTTAAAGAACAAAATAATCGAAAAAATTTTATTACATGTAATAATAACCGTATCATCTCTCGTGTGCAAGTGGATTGTGCTGAGTCGAAAGGTTCTTCTTCATTTTTGCGAATATTATTTCACAATATTTATATACAATGAATTATTAACTTATAAAAATCCATGTAAATGAAGAGATACGTGTCAACGTTTCGCGCGATGATTTTTAATGGAAAGAATCCTCTAACGCGCGAGACATTGGATTTGGTCTTCACGCACGCTAATTCGCGGATCTTTATAAATTAACATAAAATCTGAATTATTAATGCGAAACTTGCAGAAAAATTTTTTGACTCGGTACTTGCTCTACCCGCCCAGGAGAGATAATAAATGGTTGTTACCGGCCAATCTATATGATTCTTATGATTCTTACTGATATTTGAAGATGTTTTTCGGATTTGAACCGCGTTAGTGTCATTTTTATGCCGACGTTTTGTAAACATTTCACTTCACTTCATCAAGGTTTCAACCACCTGATGAAGCGAAGTGAAGAGCAACCTGATGAACCATCGTCAACAAAACGTCGGTATAAAAATGACACTAACGCAGTTCAAACCCGAAAAACATCTTCAAATGTTGATACAACACACCGCGAAAGTATCAAATATCACATTCTTATTGATAATGATTAGATATGTAATTTTTATATATAAATCAACAATTATCATGTTGTATTGTAGGTTTGGTTTCAAAATTCTCGAGCTAGAGACCGAAGAGAATCAAAAGCATCACCAGCTCTAATACGTTTAACAGACGATTTAACAGAAGATGATATTCGTGATCAAATTTTGCATCATATTCACCATCAAGTCAGTGAACAGCCGTTAGATCTATCGAAAAAGGAGTCACTCGCTATATCAACTACCAAAGAAAGCAATACATCGAGCAGGAATACCTCATCTCCGAGCGAGCAGAAGCTCGACAATCCCGTTTCAAACGTCGATAACGATGATGTCGAAGATTTGCCTCTCGTCATAGACGAAGAGACTTCTACCGATCCTGTCGAAGCAAAGTGCACACCTTCCAGTAGAGAGATAAGCACAAAAGTAAAAACAAACAATAAAATTACTTTTTTTAAAAAGTTTGCAATTAATAAATATCTAATAAATATAATTGTACTATTTATTAGAGTCAAAATCAAGCAAATACGAAAGGCGAAAGTGAAGCGGCATCTCAACCAGAAGCAACTCCCGTGGCAACGGAAACCGAGCAGGGTCTTTATTTCTGTGATCGGTGTGACAAAACATTTTCCAAACACAGCTCCCTCGCGAGACACAAATATGAACATTCCGGTAAATATACATGTAATACAATATATTGCGAGATTCTTCTTTGTAGCTTACTGTCTATCCTTTGTTGCAGCACATACTATTATACTCTGTCTCCATTCCATTATCTTGATTTCTATGATCTTGAGCGGAATGTGTTTTGTTCGGCTAAGAAAAAATTTTTTTTTTTAACCAAATAAATGATTCGTTACAGGGCAAAGGCCATACAAATGCGTGGAGTGTTCAAGAGCGTTCAAGCACAAGCATCATCTGACTGAACACAAGCGGCTGCATAGCGGCGAAAAGCCTTTCCAATGCTCCAAGTGCCTCAAGCGCTTCTCTCACTCCGGCTCCTACAGCCAGCATATGAATCATCGGTACTCTTATTGTAAACCCTACAGAGAATAAGAGTACTATGCTTGATCGTCCATGGCCTGCTCGTTTACTTATATATATATATATATATATATATATATATATATATATATGTATGTATGTATATGTAAAATTTATATATCCCCTTTATGTTTAAAGTTTTTTTTGTAACTTTGCCCTCCACGATTTTCAAGAAAATGTTAGGACGCCTTTTTATATATATTTTTCTCTTGCGACATGAATCTGAAGGAAGTTACGATATTTCACAAGGTTATAAGTATAATACATAAAAATGTTGCGACATCACACTAGAAAATCATGGCGAATATTAAATGATTGAAATACATATTAGAATTCGCGTCTAAGAGACTTTTTGTACAGTCTCGTCTTGCCATCGTTTGAACTTTTAGAGTTTAGTGATTATATTCTACAGCATATGTAGAAGGAAAGAAATAATAGCGGAAAAAAAGGTTATTCGTGGCAAATGTAAGTCGACAAATAAGCCAAACGCATGTAACGGTACCAAAAAGCATAATGCAATAATCTATTATATATATATATATGTATAACATATTATATACATAATATTTTAGTATTTTTATTAACAAGATATTATATATACCATGACAATAATAAGGAAACTAATTAATGTACAAATTTGTTAGCCACGTCCGTATAAGGAGCGCGGTATCCATTTGCAAAACTAATAATAAATATAATATACGAGAGCTAGATATTCACAACGATTTAAATATTTGACGAGAAAGAAAAAGAATTTACTTTTTAATTAAAGTGACAAGTAAATTTCAAGTAAAACTCAGGTTTCAATAAAAATTCAGTTGAGAGAGTGGAGATCGCGCATATTGTAAAACGAAAATACTCGGTTTACACGGATAGCGAGATAAATATATTGAGTTCATCAAATCAAATGTCTCAAATACAGCTGTTAATTGAGCTTAACACGGAGAAACTTTGTCGTAAAGACGAAATTAGAATCTCATGTTCCGCCTCCTTACAATGAATAATTATATACTTGATAAAAAAGTCATATATTATTATTACAGTTCTATATTATATCTAACTATATAAAAGAGAGAGAGAGAGAGAGAGAGAGAGAGAGAGAGAAGGAGAAGGAGAAGTAGAAGTAAAGAAAGAGAAAAGAAAAGCAAGCGATCATGCAAAAAGATGTGAATGAAAGAAGAAAAGGAAGAATGTGAGATTTTTAAGGGCCACGCGGGTCGGTGATTGATGTCCATGCGAGAAATTTTTTTTTACTATTGTACTTACAAGGTGGCATGTTAACGCGTTATTCCTATGATATAACATGTTTAACGATATTCGAGACGATGCTAATATGTGGTATACGTCATAAAATGCGCTACACATTCCGCGAGAATCCGTTTTTTTCAGGGCCTCATTTTATTTATCACTTTTTCCTCTTGCAACAAAAACAGCATTACGCGCATCTTTTGCCAAAACTTTGTGACTTTGTTTTCGCCAGATGATATCAACTTATTAAAGTGCGTATTTTTTATGGCAGAGTATAAGTCGATGGTTTTAATAACACACATCAATGTCCAAAAAAAAACGTAGTAAAGATTAAAGAAACTTTGAAACATTAATAATAATTGTATTGATCGATACATTATTGTTTCATTCTTTAAATCTTTCAAATTTTTTATATCTTTAATAATTCTTTGCGTTTTATTTTTGTACGTTCATGTGTTATTCCGCGGAAAGGTGCGAAAGGCACGAAACGCACACCAGAATCCTCGCGATGATTATTTTCACCGAAATCCGAGGCCCGAATATAGATGTAATATTTACCAATTAAGTATGATATTAAATGCTTCCAATATTGTATATTAAAATGATTACGACGTTTATATGATTTTATTCGTTCGGGCGCGTAGATAAGAACGTATATATATAAATATATATATATACTCTACACAGATTGATAATACTCGAGAATGTATTTTATAACAGTTTATGCGTCTTTTTATTTACACGTACCACAAATAATAAGTGATATTGTTATTGATAAACAAAAACGATAAGATACAAATATTATCGTATTATAAAAAAATATGATGACTGTGTGTGTGTGTGCGTGTGTGTGTGTGTGTGTGAGCGCGAACGCAAGGCGAATTACCAGTTACACGTTACGGTTGTACTTTCTCGACGTTTCGTATATGTAGAAGCTCCGGTTATCCGCGATAGGCATCGTGTTTACTACTACCACTATTAACGAAAAAAAAAAAAAAACGAAACAAGATATGAGAAAAAATGTGCTGATAATACTCATTTATATTGTAATGTTATTGATTAAGAAATATATTTTTATATAATATTATACGGATTATATAAATATGAGATAGTACACTCTATAATTGATTGCGTGCAAGCAGTGAATGATACTCGACCGCTCGGATCTCTTTCTTACATCCGATACAGGCACATAAAATTACTATCGCGATTATTTTTTTCTTTATCAATGCAAACTTTTCTCGCGCGTTTCTCGTCATATATATATACATATACGTAGTCTGCAATTCGCAACAAGTGATTCTCATTGCATTTTACATATCTACTTAATTACAAAGATCGAGTCGTTCCTATTGTATGCGCTCGGTAGCGATTTGATATTTTTTCTATGTACCATTTCCATGTTTTATTTTTTTCGAATTATATGAATGTGACATTAGTGTTTAAATTGTTCTATTTTATATATTTAAAACAGTTGAATGTGATATATATATACATATATGTATATTATAATTTTTTCGAGGTTTTTATTAAATTGATTAATTTGATACGTATCTTTTCTATATTTTGTTCACGAACTTCTATGTATTTTATGTTTATTTTATATTTTGTTTTCTATTTGATGGTTCTGATCTTGTTCGCATAATTTTCTCTCGAGTTAAATGTTTTACTTGGTTTGCATTTATAAAAAAGAATTAAAAGAATGATATAAATTTAATGATTTCAAATTAAGGTTTACACAAACAAACATACACATAAGCTCAACAAAAATACCTATACCGTTTTCTCTGATTAACATTTTTTTCGTTTTTTTAAGCAACGGTTTTTTTTCACATGACGTTTTACAACTAACATCGGGTTAAGGATAAATACATGGGAAAAAGGGCAGAAAAACTTATAAAGACAATATTATATATATACGTGTGTGTATATATGTATATTATATATATATATATATATATATATGTATATAAAATATATAAGTAAAATATATTTCCTCTGATTCGGGAGCTTTTGCGACCCGCTTGCCTCAATACATGTACGTATTATATACTAAATAGTAAAAAAGAAAAACAAAACATATGTAAGTCTCGTCAGCTTTTATGCATCGACATTTTATCTTCTAATTGAATGATAACGTGTGTTGATGAGCAAATAACACAAAGCGAACATGATAACTAGAAAAGAATAAGAAGTGCAAAAAAAGATGATGATAAAAACGAGGAAAATTGTAATTGTTGAAGCAACGATTTAATGAGCACCTTACGATGCCTTCCGTGAACGACCGAGCTTGCTTAGTTGTCAAGATAAACGAAATATTACATAAATGTTAGTGCGACATCGTTGTCGGGAAAGAGAGAAAGAGAAAGAGAAAGAGAGAGAGAGAGAGAGAGAGAGAGAGAGAGAGAGAGAGAGAGAAACATTATCTTTGCGATCCTCCTTGATTAAAGTTTTACATTATTTATTATGAAATCCTTTAGACAGTAATTTCAACAACAATTATTTGAAAGAAAAAACCAGTTTTCTTTTCTCCATTCCTTCACATCTTTAAAGTAGATTGATTGATTTTATAAGGAGTATCGCGAAGCGTGTGCAAGAACTTTCAGATTATACTCGATGAATAACTACATGGTGTGTCACGTCGTTGAGCTTTTCATATAAAAAACTATTGACTTATATAAATACGAAAAAATTGAATATACTGTATATATTATATATACTTGAATGAGTAATTTTGAAAACAAAAAATACCGCAGACAATAATGTATCGTTTTTTTTAGAGATTAGATAGCGTAAGCATACTACACACCATAGTATATATAAATATATATATAAATATTGTAGACGTATAAAACGAAAGATAAATTTACCGAAAAAAATTGGCGTATATATTATATACACGATATTGTGTGTATATACTATATATTAGATATATACACATACATTTTAATCGCCAAGAATAGCGATGTGGAGCGATACTATTGTAATATGTACGTTGTGAACGTGAATTGGACGAGAGAAAAAAGTAGAGAAAGGGGACAAGTTTCTTTTTTGACAATGTGGTGTACGCTGTGCAAGTTCGAGGTGAGGTGATTTTGTAATAATTAACAAGCGCTTTTTAAAAAAATTGCCGGTCTTTAAAAGACCAATTCAATTTAATTTAATACAAATGTTATTTCAGATAAATTTTGTATGTGCATATTTGTAGCAGTCTTAAATTTGTGCACAAGCAAAAATTATTTACGAGACAACGATATAGCAAAGTTAATATAAAAGGTACAACAGATTATTTTTTAAGAATTATTTGGAAGAATTATTTTATATCTGTTTTTGTTTTAGTAAATCTAATTGAACACTTTTATATACTTATGGTCTATATTTAAAATAATATAAGTAAAAAGTAAACAAAAAAATTAATTCAACAATGTGTCTATGTATGTTAACGTTCTTATTTTATATACTTTATTATAGAATATTTCTACGAAACGTTCAATAAAAATAATTAAAAATCTTAGTTCATATGTTGAAGAGGAAAAAAAGAAATTACTTGTGTTAATCTAAAGACGATCTTAGCAAATTTGATTGTCGACGATGGGCATTTAAAATAGATGTTTACTAATACAAAAAATTATTTAAAATTAATATATAAATAAATTAATATATATGCGTGAATATATTCTTGCCCTGCGTACACTACGTTGTTAGCTTTCGCGGCACTAACGAGTTAAAACGGGCTGAAACCACCGTAAGCCCACGGGACGACGGTGGAGAAAAGAAATAAAGAAAACTATAATGTATTGTGACACGAAGTTCCATCCATAATAAATAAATGAAAATATTATACAGTTAGGCCGACTTTTCCGCCAGTTCGTGCCTTTTTTCTGCAGGGAGAGAGCAAGAGAGAGGGAGAGAGAGAGAGAGAGAGAGAGAAAGAGAACGTGAGCGAAAAAAGAGAGAATGCACAATTTTGGAATCCGATAATCTAATATGTGTTATAATGTAACGATGATGCGATCGCGCGTAATAAAAGAAGAAGTGAGGGAGAGAGAGAAAGAGAGCAAAAGAGTAAATTAGCCAGTTAAAATATAAGAAAACTAAGTTGATAGAAAAATAAAAAAAAAAAAAAAAAAAAAAAAAAAAAAACGAGGAAGAGACGAGAAAGACACGAAACTACTGCGCGAACAGAAAAACGATCAAAAACAATTTGCATATACCATAAGCTCAGAAAAGAGCACAGAAATACCGGATTATAAATGTAATATATATTATCAGCAATACGCTGCAAAACTTAACACTTATTTGATTGATATAAAGATAATACACACAAAAAAAAAAAAATAGGAAACATATGTCGCACATGTTGTAAAAACATTCGGGTAGAAAAAAAAAAAAAAAAAAAAAAAAGAAAAAAAGAGAACTATAGCAATTGTTGAACGTTCGTTAAATTGTCCTCGTTTCACAATGTAATAAAGGCTATTTTACTTTCATGTCTCGCTGTTGTTTTTTTTTTTCTTATATAATTGACGATCCTGAGATATTGCCGAGAGAAGAACGATGATTATTTAAAAACCGAAATGTATATTCCGAAGAAAAACAAAGTTTGTCTGAAAGTAGACAGCTTACCCCATACAGGAGCACAGCGGTTCGCCTATCTTCCAGGCGTTTTATCAAACTGAAAATGCTTAAGAAATAGTAGCTACATCTCTCTGTGCTCCCGTATACGATACCTTGGATGTCGTATGCGGAGTAGGGCCAGAATAGCGACTAGTGCTAATATCCGCGATAGCTGAATACCCGATCTTTATCTTAAATCTGCGAGTAATATCCGAGCACCTCTAATTCATAATTTTAAATACTCATATTATTGGAATACTCTTATTTTAACTTATTAAATCTTTTTTATGCGTATTGTTTGTACAAATTAAAATTATTTTGTTATTGCAGAGTTTACTTCTGTTATTTCTGAGCAAATAGATGGAAAATTATTAGATTATCAGATTATTTCGCATACGTTTCGGTTGAATCAAAAAAAGCATACAATATATATAAAATATTTATTTATATAAAAATATTTTATTAATTTATTTATGTAAAAATATTGTACGTATTATAGAGTAACGAAATATTTTACATATACAGACAATGTGTATTTATAAGTATCAATAATACGGTTAACAAGGGTATTTGAGAATAGCAATATTTAAAAACATGGATCGGACATTACGTTATCCGATCTTTGAAATCGTCAGCCCTAACAGCGACGCGTCGGAGACAAAAACTGTGTGACTATATCTCTTTTCTATTATCCCAAGAAAATCTGTACTTGTTCCAAAAAATCATCCTATATATCTCATTCCTATTTTTTTTTATTTTTTTTAAGTTTTTAATTTTTTTATTATTATTTTTACTATCGCACATTTACATACATCTGTATAAATATTTACATTTATACAACATAAATATTTGCGCAAAGTGCTGAAACAATAACAATGATAATTCAATCAACATTTATATCGCTAATTTCAAACATTGAATATCGACCGCGTCGCCCTTATATCTGTTGAGCTGTCGCAGCAAATGTAGTTTCGGTTGTTTGCAATGCGTTGTGTGTAGTTCATACGAGGTACACATGTTCAACAAAATCGGTTCCTGTAAACTCTTCAACGGATTTCTGTTGACGGTGCTCTCGAACAACCACACGGCCGCTTTCAATTGACCGGTGTACAGCAAGCACACCGCCATGTTGTTTATCAGCATCACATTTGACGAATCTATCGCCGACGCGGACTGAAAGCAGTTGTAAGAGTCTTGAAAAGCGTTCTGTGCCACTGCCATCAGTCCACTATCCACTAGTTCCCTGAGGCTCGGCGTTTTTTCTTCCTTGACGTCCCGAACGAGAAATTTCTCCGCCGCCGTAACATCACCGAGAAACAAGTGTACTCTTCCTATGGCCGATCTGAGAATTCCTATTTGTTCGGCAGTCCAATCGGACAGTTTACACATATTTTCTAAAATTTCAATTGCGAGAATGTAGTTTCTCATGCCAATGGCGCAATTAACGATGGAGATTAGAATTCTATATTTCCGAGCAGTCCACAGTTTCACAGCGTCTCGTTTGTCGGGGTCACTGATTCTCGTGTGTGTTCCGTCGCCGCTAAGACCTATGTGAAAATTTGCTATAATTTGATTAACAGTTGCTAAGAGCTTGTACAGATTGTCTAACGCTTGTTTCGGTTTGCTATAGTAAGATGGAATCTCCGCCAATAGCAGTCGAAAAGCGAACGATGCCATGGAGCCTGGTCTGGTGCCGTATAATTCCGGGTAAAAAGTGAAATACATGTCAGGCTTGTCCAAATTACCAAATGGTTTCGACTCATTCTCTAGCACATCTATCTGTCTCAATTTTGCCAGAAGAGAAAGTCGAGTATACCACAGTTGCAAAGAATGAGGTGTGTGCTTACTAGGTTGATTGATTTTGCCATAGCCCTGCGCATAAATAGCTAGCAATCTGCCTGACAAATTAACTGCTGCTCGGTAACAACTGGCTTGTATCAGATTTCTTAGACCACGTTCATCCTGCGTTACATCAGATGCTGTGAGCACATTCCGGTGAATGTTCTCATCTTCTCCTAAAAAATGAATAGCAGCATTCTTGATAAGATCCGGCATATCACCCTGTAGAACCAGACCAGGCATGGTGAGATTCTCACGATCCAGGTGGCTTGTCCCAGCTGCAGAAGTTGCAACAGATCGCAGTATTTTTCGCGTATGTTCCGATGGTATCCAAGCATCTCGATGCGCGTCATTTAATACGCTGTGTTCAACCTGATCAACTGTAGCATCTAAAAATGAAGTTGTAGATATTTCTAGAGAATCGGAATTGAAGAGGGAACCTGACGCACCGATCTCGTTGAAGATCATTGAGGATGAATTGTTGAAGTAACGACTCACAACTACATTTCTGTTCTCTACATTCTCATTCTTTGAGTCGGAGCATCTTGTAGCATTATCTTCCATCATCTCTTATTTATGTACAATCAAACTATTTCGGTCTGTAATCGAACATGCATGTGTATTTCTACTTATTAAACAAGTGAACATTGAATAAATTAAGCAAAAAAAAGAAAATTATATTAATAGGAACCATACACTACTTTATACGAGTTTCAACAACTGCCAACCTTACTTGAGTTTTTGTTTTCCTTCATCAATACTTTTATGCTTTGTTCTCTAGTTTACGTATATTGGTTTAAAAAGCATTTGATAAAATATACCGCTAAAATATAATTTTGTAGCAATTTATCGAATTCATGTACCAAACACTGTTTACTGACACTTTCTATGTAGTCTCTTGATAAGCCATTTCTAAATTAGTACCGATTAGTATCAGAGAGTTGCGCTATAGTCGTTGCGTTCCAAACTTCACTGGGATATGTTCGACACACCTCTATTTTGAATACCAACAACTATATTACACGTAACGTGAAATACAGCATTTTAGTAACCAAAATAAGATTTTGAAACGTATTCCTCTCAGTACTAAACATCTATACTTGACGTCACATGTGCTATAGATTTCCAGTACAGGCAATATCGGAATATCAAAATACCTTTTCAATATTTAAGGGATTATGAGTGGTTAAATATGAGACTTTAAAAGTCGGAATTTGGCAGAATGCTTCAGACAAAAGTTGTAGATCTCGACGAAATAAGACAAAAAGGTTCTACGGTCCACCTATCTATTTTCAATATTTAAATGTGTTTCAGAGAGCTACGCTTAACCTTCCTAGCGTTTTCTTACAAATTCCCTAGCTGACAGTAGAGGTGGGTTTAAAAAGTGAAAAATTGGCAAAATGGTTCACAAACAAAAGTAAAAGATCTCAACAAAATAAGACAAAAAAGTCATATAATAAATAAAACTATCTGCAATAGTGAAGCAGTTATCGACGTTTAAATATTATTATAAGGTTTTAAAAATCGTAATATGGCAAAATGCTTCAGACAAAAGTTGTAGATCTCGACGAGATAAGACAAAAAGGTCGTATGGTAAAGCACACTATATTCAAAATTGAAGCAGTTATAAACGTTTAAACAATAAAATATTAAAAGTCAGAATTTGGCAAATTGCTTCAGACAACAGTTGTAGATCTCGACGAGATAAGAAAAAAAGGTCCTATGGTAAAACACATTATCTTCAATATTGAAGCAGTTATAAACATTTAAACAATAAAATTGTAAAAGTCGGAATTTGGCA
>QVNW01002885.1:0-33228 GCA_014825475.1 Pseudomyrmex flavicornis
TTGGTGTTATCATTCACCTATTTTTTGTTCAACAATCGAATCTATAAAAAACACTTACGAGGTGACAGTAGATTCTCCTTTATTGTCATCATTGCGAATTTGATTCATCACGCAGTCATGAATTATCACTTCTATATCCACGATCCATTCGGAAGCTCGATTCAGTTCGCCTTTCAATCGATAAACTTGACTTAAAGAGACCGGCTCGGAAAAATCCGACGGTGTGGATTCGAACTCGGGACCTCCCAACTCGCAGCACTCAGGCCGCGAGACCACTGGGCCGGTTTGATATTATAATTAATGGCTAATAAAATTTTGAAAGAGAAACCTAAGTTGAATAATTAATGGCTAATAAAATTTTGAAAGAGAAACCTAAGTTGATTAAATCATCGAAAGTATTTTCTATAATAATGGATGAGACCTCAAATAATTCTAGACTAGAGCAAGTATCACTATGTGCGAGAATTGTTTTGGAAGATCTGACTATTGAAGAGATATTTTTGGGCTTTTATCAGTCAAGTGATAGTAAGGCAGAAACATTATTTAAAATATTACAAGATGTTTTAATCCGATATGATCTAAGCATCAACAATTTGAGAGGACAATGTTATGATGGAGCGTCTAACATGAGTGGAAAATTAACGGGTTTACACGTATACTCGAAGTTGAACTGTGCTTTATATGTTCACTGCTCAGCGCATTTGCTAAATTTAGTTGTACAAGATGCCTTAGAAAATATAACAGCAAGAAATTTCATTGGATTTTCGAAGGAAATAATCAATTTTATTAGAGATTCGATTATGTCAATTTAAAATAGATAATTATCAATTATCAATTTAAAATAGATAATTGTTTTCTGTTGTTTAAACCAAACCCTGTTTGTTGGCTTTTGCGGAATACATTTAAATACTTGTAGGAATCATCTTCTTTGAAATCACAAATCTGTGAGGACTGTAACTCGAGTTTCATGACCGCAGCAGAACTCGCGGCGCATGGTGATACGTGCGAAGTTAAACACCGAGCTTGGACGGTACGTATTTCAAAAATATTTTACAATGACGGAAGCTGTTATACAAAAAGATATTGCACTGTGCAAATCGTTTTCTATCATTATAACGTATTTTTTACTCGAGTTTTGCGAAATATAGTTGTGTACTTTGCCTTATCTTCTTCTTGAAACACACACTCACACATGTCACATCTTTTTTAGTCATCTGAGCTCGAATCACTCAAAACTGATCTTTATGAGCTTAGGGAGATGCTAATTAAATGGGACAAACTATTAAAGGTAAGCTTTTTGACAATATTAAAAAATGATCAAACGTTAATGTGATAACAAATGTGCTCTCTGCTGAGATCGATTATTATCGCTTTAATTATCCGTTAGCTTTTGCGAAATATACACAGCTAATGGTTATGTTATTTTTGAAGCCGGTAGAATGTTCTTTTTGTTTATTGAAAGTTGATACCGTAGAAGTCATTGCACACAAGCAAACATGTAAAGTTTTGGTGTCAAGAAACATAATGATGAGTATTTAAAAAATATTTTTACGACGATAGAAGCGATGTTTTTGTAGACAACTTGCACAAGTACAATTTTTTCTCATAGTAACGTAATTCATAGTAGATTATTGTGCAGTATAATAAATATATATAATAGATATTATATTGTTGTTTGTTTGTAAATCACTTTATTTATCATCAAACATCACGAAACATATATAGGAACGGATTGTGGTTAAAAATCAAATTTTCTTATTTTATTGATTTAATGAGATGACTTTACTATAACTGCGTCCTTTTTTATAGTCATCTTCGTCAGCGAGGTCAAGGCGCGTGTTGTCAATGGTGAATCCTCTTTATTACGTTCGAGCTTTAGATAGGGCTATGGTAAGATTTTTGAAAACATTATAATCAATCAAAACTGATATAAGAAAAAGTAAATTGCAATCATTTTTCGTCGTCTTATCTTTACGACTTTTCATTTGCAAGACATTATACTACTTTTTAGATGCCTCCTCCACCAGTTCCTAAGCTATCGACGTCAAAACGGAAGATTTCAAGAAAACGAAAAGTTTTGGACACTACTGAAAGAGATTGTGAATCTGAAATAAGTCCGGTAATAAATTATCGGACTTTGTCGCAGATAATATATATTATATCGAATTCTGACGAGATAAGAGAATTTTTTTTCTCTACTTTATTTTATAATTATAGTTTATTTTATACTTAACTGATATATTTTTTTATACTTAACTGATATTTACTTAACTGATATATTTGTGCAATTATATATATATATATATATATATATATATACACATATGAATGTGTGTGTGTGTGTGTGTGTGTGTGTGTAGATATATATACACACATATATATGTATAGATGATAATAATGTAGTCGAAGAGTTTCCCATTGTGGTATCATAGAGTCGTATAAGTTTTGATACTAGATACATGTAACTACAATTAATTTTATACCTATTAATTTTCGTACTTTGCGTGAAATTTGTTCTCTTTCCTTTTATAACTTCAGACAAAGTCGAGTAAATAAAGAAAACACTGTTACATCTATAGATGCTAAATAAAATATATAGATGCTAAATAAAAAGAGATACCCTTCCAATAAATATGTCAAAGTTATATATACGTATATAACGAATACGTTGATAGAAAAAACTTTAAAAACATTGTAAATTGTCTGCTTAATCTTTTGCAAATCAATCTAATGTTGATCAGCTAACATAAATAAAAACAAATATAATTTCTTACTATAATAACATCAATATATTCTTTTAGATAATACATTTATATGTAACTATTACAAAATGATATGTATTAGTAATAAATACACATTAAGCATTGAAAAACTTGCAAACTAGTAAATGTTTTTTTGATGTAATATGCTTTACTTGCTCACGAGAGATACTGTAGGTAGTACCGAACATTCTGTATGGTAGCTAAATGCACATATGCTAATTTAATAAAACTCAACAATATAAATTAATAGTTGACACATATGTATTGAAATTTGTACATCCTTCCACATAAAACTACATTATATGTAAAGTGTGTAAAGTGAGTGCAACAGTAGAATTCAAATAAAACAACAACAAATCAAAGGTTTGCTTATCTGTCAGAGGTTGGAATTAAAGGCTAGAAATTATTTAGAAGTTAGAGACTAGAGATTATTATTTACTTAAAGACTTTACTTAGAGATAAAAAATTATAAATATACATAAATAATACATATTATTACAACATACATAAATAATACATATTATTACAACAATATATTATAAAATATATATTTTAATTTAAAAACATCAACATACTGAGCTATATGTTGATGTTATCCTGTCACGTTGATTGCTGCACTATGGCGTAATTTTTTGTATACTCGTGTGAATTCTTGCACTTACCTTACACTCATGTGTTTTTTCTTGTTGTAGTTTAGAACTAGTACAGTCCTGGAAGGTAAAAAAGGACAAACCTTATAGTAATCAGAAGTAATAACAGTAGCTGTTGTGGCCGATTGTCCTTAACTTCTTCGGTACGGTGCACGTGCGTCAAAAATGGCGGCCGTAACGGTCAAAAGTGCGTAGTGACGCAGAAGATATTTTTGGACAATTTTATTTTACATTAGTTTCTCTTCACTGAATAATGTGAAGAATAGGTTATGCGGGTGAAAATTATATGTAGGTGATAGAATTGACTCATTAACGAAGAGAATAGAAACTGTGCCCACAAAAATCGCTCTTGTGAGACACGTAAATAAGACTACATGTTGCAAAACAAAGTTAGTTTCAGATCAGCTAACAAAACAACATATACTGTCCATAAAGCATTCTTGTTTGGCTATCAAGGGGATAAGGAGATGAGAGAAACAGAAGAGAGATGTGTCGTATTCCATTTCAACGCACATAGCTTCATATCGTGTACGTGTGCTGCACACGTGCACAGTATGAAGCTGTGTGCGCATTCCCTCCATGCTACTATGATGCAATAAAGTACGGCATTGACATCACTGCTTGTTCACCGTAACGCATTTGATACTCGTCCTGTATCCAGCTGTGTGTTACCTATTCCTTTTTTCTTCCAAGATGTTTACTTGTAATTATTGTTCACTAAAGTTTAATACAGAGCAAGAATTCAACGTTCACACTGAAAAATGTCGCGAAAATATATACAAACGCCGGTTAGTTTTCGAAAATAAAAAATACGATAGAAATTTGAATTGATAGATATGAGATACTAAAAAATTAATTGAAGCTCGTTGAAAGGATAACGGAAATTCTTGTGCAAATACGAGCCGAAACACAGAATGTTCTTATGTATTTTCTTTATTTATTTTTGAAAAGCTACAAACGTTTCGTGTTCGGATCTTCTTCAGTGTACAAAAGAACTGCGAATAAAATTTAATACAATGAGATACTAATATTGTTCTTTACTAAGATTGTTTTCTGTCGCTTCAAACAGTACTGGATCTGTCTGTTCTACCGATCAAACAAGTAATTAGTAACAATTTTCAAAAACAATAGACAACGATCTAACGGATAGATTGCAGTACCAGAATCACATTTATTCACTCTAATATAATAGTCAGCTGTTATAATATAATAAAGCTTTGTGTAATATGTGTTAGGACGAGTTTGTATCACAAGTTTCAAGATTGTTTTCTTTGTCGGTAAGTTATCGTCCCATTGGCATAATTTTAACGGACATCGAGACGAATAAATGCTATTGATAGTAAAATATATGATATACTAGAAACAATGCATGTGCAAAAGTAAGTCTTTCGATTTTCTTAATAATATTAGGAAGCATTGTGAAAAAAGATTGTTGTTAGAAAGTTATTTTCCGTCGTTATAACAAATTTGATCGTCGGTTTTAGTGAAGTTGTACGTTATAATTATTTTTGTTTTTTTTTTTTCAAAGGAAACGTTTAAATGTGTTATGTATACAATTTCATTCACTGGATGCAATTAGAGCTCATTTTCAACAGTGTCTCAAAAGATACACAATGCAGTAGTAAGTGTTTTGTTCTTGATGAGAGAATTTTAAAAATATTTGAAGTAATATTATTGTTTTTAAGATATGTGATAAACGGTTTTTGAGAAAACAACAATTATTTGGTAACAGTTCATTCATTGTTGCGTCCGTACAAATGTGACACATGCAAGAAAACTTTTAAAAGTAAGCACATAATAAGAAAACATGTTAAAACTCATCTTTCTCTTGAGACACCTTAATAAGTGCCATGTTTTCAATTGTATTTCTAAAATGTATTACGCACTGATCTCAAAGTGACAATAATGTATATTGTTCTTTTCAAGGTATGTGATAAATTTTTCAAGTCACAAATAAATGTAGAACGACATAGAATTAGTACACACTACACATGTGGTATATGCGATAAAAGTTATAAAACAAATAAGTTGAATTGATTCAAGAACACTGATGAAGACTACAAATAAAAAGTCAAAACGTTTATTCTATATCAATTATCATTGTGCATAACACCCGGCAAACCGTTCAACTACGCCCTTATTTTAAACTCTAACAGATTTCTCACAACTGAACCAGAGGATCATCTCAAATAATTTATTAATTTAAATTAATTACTCCATATTTTTTCTAGTTTAGTGGCTTTATTTGTCTACTTAATTTATTTTCTAAGTTTTACTTTGAAAATTTAGTAGATTTATCGCTCAATGTGACATTGATGAGTATCAGCTAGATACGTAGAGTTCTCAGATTTACCTTGCTCAGCGCCGAGTCCGGACGTGTGCGATGATTCTTAATTGACTGCTCTGCTAATTATTGTAGCAGGATTTGCACCACAACAAGATTACCGTCTCTGTAGCGAACGAACATCTCCGGTTTAAAGTCCATCATCACGCCAAGCCGTGTTCGTAACCGCATCTTTAGATTATCGGTCATAGTGACAATTTAACAACTTTGCGAAATTTTAAACATTTCAGGTTTAAAAGTCGCGAAACACGCGTTTGCGACGTGATCGAGACATTGCGATTTGACATCTGTACTGTGGTGCACAAAATTAGCAATGTTTGCAACGTGCTTCGAGAATTTATTTCTTAATATGTAAAATATAATATTATCTGAATTTTTTTATTAAATAAGATTTTAGTTCGCACGGTGTTAGCGAAATATTATTTTTTCCATTATCTTCCAGTATTTTGTTCTCACAAAATATTCAACATTGGTTTGTTAAAAAATAAAAAAAATGTGCTTTGTTCGTATTTAACATTGAAAACACATACGTCACAAAAAAAATAAAAATTGTATTGCAAAGGTGGGGAAATAGACGCAGAAAAATGAGAAGCCCAGGTTTGATATTTTAAAACATCAATTTAAATATATAACCAATAATTCATTCACATACAACATGTGGTATATATCTCCTTTAATATTAAAAATTAAAACTTATAAATCATGCATATAAAAAAGTGTGTATCTTTGTTGTTGTTGTTGCTTCTTCTTTTTCGCTTATTATTCCCTTATAGTCCGCTGCGTATATATATGCACGTTTTACAGGCCTATTAGGTACAGAAACGGGTAAAGAAAATCGTGGTTCATCAGCTTTCCTTTATTATCGATTTCAGACCAACAGCAGCGTCGCATTGAGCATTGGTTCGGCTCGCCAAGAAATATTATTACGGATCGATTCCTCTCTTTTGCGAATTGAGAGAAACGCGGGATCTCGAGCCGAGATCCGCGCAAGACAAGCGCGCTCTTGTCTTTTGCAGGACGAAAAGGACACGCACGGCTTCTCCGTGTTTTTCTCCTAACGAGAAAAACGAGCGAATCAAAATGAGAATGCAGTCTCGAAAATCGAAATGTGAGATTCTCGAAAGAGAATTACCAAAAAGTTTTTGTTAAATTGTTTTCAATTATTCTTTTCTAAACAGTATTGACGCACTTGTGACAGTTTTAATATAGACTTAATTATTATGTTTAATTTATGTTAATTTTTCAAAACTGTAAAATTAAAAATTTTCTTCGATTTACTTCGATTTGCTCATTTTTCGCGAAATCGCTCCTGACGAACGGGCTCTGTGTGTGTATGTGTGTGAGTGTATCTCTAGAAAAATCCAAAATGGAAACAAGAGGGCTATCGACGTCTCAGACACATGACGTCGTTCGCAAAATGCTATAAAGAGCTAACGACGCGCGACGATGAAAACTTTCGCCGGGAAAAAGTCCTCTCGCCCTCGACATATTATTATTATATTGTCACTAAGGGATGCTCCGGATCATCGATACCCGACCGCTCGTCAGACGGTCGATAATCAAAAAAAGGCAATCACGCACATATTCATCACATTGCTCGATACTTAAAAATATGTACCAATGCTACAAAAAATATTGACATCATCCGTACATTGTAATTGAAGAATTATTAGCGTTACATTTCATTTTAATCGCGCACTTTTCATTTATCGCGCGAAAGAGAGCGTCCGAGGTATCGATACACGTCTGGAATATATATATATATTTTTTTTTTTTTTTTTTACCGCCGAGAAGTTGTGAGCCGAAGTGCGAGAAGAAACCGCTCTTCGTTATTCGTCGCGCAATGCTTCAACGGTGCGCGCTCAATGGAAATGGAAAGGAAGCGACACACGGGAAATCTCCGGTCGTGGATCTACAAAATCTGACCCGTGTATATAAATGGCATAACTAAGTACAAATGACGTACACACGACTCGCCTTGGATTTTACTCTCCACTCTCGTCTCGTTTACCTGTTGCACTCGCTCATGTCTCTCTAATTGAACTTCTCATACTTTGTATCAGTATATATTCCTCTTTCTCTCTTTCTCTCTCTCTCTCTCTCTCTCTCTCTCTCTCTCGCTCTCAGTACAATATAATACAACCATAATAGCAATGATCGCAGTAATGAGATGGTGTAGTAATAATAATAATAATAATAATAATAATAATAATAATAATAATAATAATAATAATAATAATAATAATTTCATAATCATAATGCATATATATTAATATATAACATATAATAATCATAATATAATAAAAATCATCATTATCTCCACCATCGCCATCGTCGTCGTTATCAATAATGTATTTATAATATTTATACTGTGATGTGTTATGTCTGTGTGTTTGCATGTGTGGATCCATACAATTTACGTCATCGTATCGCCGCGATTATATATATATATATATTTATATAAGTGTATAATTACAATTACAATCGTACTTATTAGTATATTCACAACTTAATAATCGATATATCGCCACCGTTTCTTTTGTTTTTTCTTCTTCCTTTATTTTTTTTTTTGTTTGTTGCTAAAAACAATACGCAATTTATTGTAGTTTGCCCCTCGTTTCTGTCGTTCGTCCACTCGTCGTTCTCTCACGATCATCAATTATTATTCATTATTATTGTTGTTGCTTAATTGTATGTACAGAAGAGGTATATATTCAATAATATCAATTAGTATCATATAGTATTTATAATAATTTTTAAGTTTACGCTTCACATGACTACTGTGTGTGTGTGTGTGTGTGTGTCTGTTTCTGTGTATTTGCCTCTAAAAAAAAAATTGCTTTACATCTCTGTAGTAATTTTTTCTCTCTTTTGTGTTTTTCTTCTTCTATTCTACTAGCGCGCATCTCTTTTTTTTCCAGGATTCTCTTATAACGCTCTTTCTCTTTCTCTCTCTGTTTCTCGAAGAATAAAACTTTCGAAAACACATCGGATCTGTTGAACTCTTCAAGAACGAGTTTGCGTCTGCCGAATCATTGATGTCCCGATCGGAGATCGTCAGCGCGAGAAAACGGGACAAATTCCGGCCGTCGGAATTCCGGATGAGGATGAGGCCGGAGTCGAGGAAAGAGACTCTGGAAGAGTCACGCAGATCGCGGAAGAATGTGAAGTTATTGCTCTGGCGATTGGTCCTCTCCCTTGTCTGGGGAGAAACAAGCTGGAAACTCATTCGGGAGCATCGCTGATCGGCAGGCGAATATCTGCGAATATTTCGGTCGGGAATTCAACAATCGATTGATGATCTAATTTCGTTCGTCGTAAAACGTTCGAATATTATAGACACGCGGGAAATCGGTAACGCAAATTTTTTGTGCCTACAAACGCAAAATTGTGTTGTTTTTTTTTTTTTTTTTTTTTTTTTTTTGAGAAATCGGATGACTAGAATCAAGCTTGGAAGTCTCGAAACATCCACCGAGCGCTGAAAATCATCTCCGAGCGTGACATCGACCGATTTCGATTCTATGCGCTCTTCCACACACTATCTCTTTCTCTCTCGCGAAACAAAAGGGCTCTTAGAGAAAGAATTCTTTGCCTGTCTACGATGTTACCGGAAGTATCTTCGCGACGACGAAATCTCCCATCGTCGGCGTTTCCGGCACTACGTTCTACATACGAAGGAACGGGCTCGATAACGGCCTAGAGATCTAGCTTAAGTATTTAACGTAGACACTACGGTGTTCGTGTATGTGTGTACAAGTGTTCTTGCTCTCTCTCTTTCTCTCGCTCGCTCACACTCACTGTACTAAAGACTAACTTCTTCTGTTTTTCTCTTTTTTTTTTTTTTTGTTTTATTTTGTTTTGTTTTGTTTTAGACTAAGACGTCGCCTATGCGCGAGATATCTACCTCACCGCTAAATTTAGCAACATGGACATTATTATTTTGTTTCTCTTTATTAATTTCTCTCCCTCCACCCTCCCCCCTTTGTTAGATTTTTCATCGTTCAAAATATTCCGCTTTTATTATAATTATAATTATAATAATTATTATTATTATTCGCCTCCGCTTATCGCGCGCTAAGAAAAACAAGATTTATTGTTTATTGAGATTTTCATACTTTTCTCCATCTCTTTCTCTCTCGCGCGCGTTTTCGACCGATTAAATTAAGTAATCATTAATTATCATCGTTATTTCCACGTTGCGTTCTACGGTATTTTCTCGATCTTCTGGTATTTCTTTTTTTTTCTAGTCAAATGGTATTTTTTTTCTCTAGTCAAATTTTTCTCTTTCTTCTCACTTGTTTTATATCCTAGGCTATATGTATATGTGTATATATATAACGTAGGGTTAATTTTCCCTGGTTTCGGAAGCGATTGAGACGTCGTCGGGATTGCCACGAGTGATCGATTCTGTTCTCTCACGAAAGCGCAATACGATGTCACGTATGAGATTGTCAAACAGAAGAGAAGCCGAGAAGCGATACGAAGGAGAAATAAAATTGTGAAACTCGATGAAGAAATAATCGATTTAAAAAAAAAAAAAAAAAATTACCTAAAGATATATCGCTTTTATTGCTTTTATTGAACTTCGTTCGTGTCTGATTTTCGAAAAAGTTATTCTAACAGCGATACAGCTTTAATTCTTCCATCTAACAAAGAGAAAGCGTGAAAGAACCAATAATATACGTCGTCTCCCAAACAGCGAAGAGATGTTGGAATTTTACTCCCTCGAAATTGTACGTTTCTGTTCTCTCATCTTTCATTGGTCGCTTCTCGACTGTTCGAGCTTGAAGTGAAGTTTCTTCTTCAAAGATGTCAAAGGCACATGACTGAAAGGTACCCGTTATTTTCTACAGTCATTTCTTCACGCTCGACAAGTGCGCTCCTACTCTATTTTCTTTTTTTTATTTTTGTTTTTTCTTTTTTTTGTTTTTTTCTGTTTGACTCAATCGATATTGCGCGTTCCGCGTCGGATTACAACAATCGTCGTATACAGTCATGTTTTTCTACATATTGAAAAGTGTGAGAGTTTTAAGAATAGATTTCGCCGATCGCGATCAATCGATTTTATATATCTAAAGAAGAGTACGTCGGAGAGTCCGTCGCGCGGCGTTTCACGAAATAAATCAGGCGGAGACCCACTCCCTTCCCTCCCGCCATCTCCTTCTCTCTTTTCTACATAATTCTCTTGCGAGTAATATCTTTTATTTCTTTTTTTTTTTTCACTTTTTTTTATTTATTATCCCTTTACTATTTATTTAAGTTATCGTTACTTTACTTGATTATCGTTTTTTTTTTTTTTTTGTTACTCACTACCGTTTATTATCCTTGCTTTAACTACGCTTGCTTTAACTATGGAAACGAGAAGAATGTAGTTATACGAGCTGCCACAACTACGGTATGTACGTGTGTATGTATCTGTGTATATAAGTAACGTGTACGCGTGTGTGTTTAACTGTGTTCAACTGTGTCTTCTTCCTCTGTGTGTGCGTACACGCACACTGTAAGGACAACACGTCCACCGGTGTAATTCGCGGACCGCGCCTTCCCTCTCCGAAAAAATCGCTTCGATAAAAGTGATAACACGTTTCCGAAACCGGGTAAATATAGTTATCACCTCTTTCTCTTTCGCTCTCATTCTCATTCATTCTTTCTTTCTCTCTCTCTCTCTCTCTTTCACTCATCTACTTTCTTACGGCGTATATCCAAAAATCTTTAGAAATTCTGACTCTTGCGATATAGGTACAAACATCGTGGGGAGATTTGTTTTGTTTTTCTTCTTTGTATATCGCAGCGCGAAATATTACAAAAGATTCTCGGTTCTGCTCCACCTCTCTTCTCCTTTCGTCTCATATATATTATCACTCGCAGACGGGAAAGAAACGTCAACAAGCGATTCAGCGATTCTCAAAAGTGATTTAAAAGATTGTGCTGGCTCAGAAGGAGCTGGACGAAATTTGATCAGGAATTCACGGTTCGCCGAGTTTTCCTTTTTTTTTTTTTTTTTTTTTTTTTTGCTTGCAAAATGGAAAAATAGTTGTATCTCTTTCTCTCATCTCCCATTCTCTCCCCTCTCGCGCTCATCTGCATTTTTGGAACAGCTACAACATTTTTCTGAGTTTTTCTTGTTTTTTTCTCTCTTCCTCTCTCTCTCTCTCTCTCTTTTTCTTGTGTTTGTTTTGTTTTCTTCTTTTTGTTGCTTAAGTTCAACGAGAGTCACCCTGTGAGTACACGAAGGGTCGCAGAAATTACCCTGTGCAGATGCAATGCCCAGAGAGATCTGGGTACGCTTTTTAACTGCTATAAGTATCGTCCGCTGATTAAATATAATTGACTTAACGTGTGTTCAAAAGTGGCGAAAGGCCCGTTAAAATATATCTCATTATGCATTAGATAATATATTATCGTGTTTTTTCGCTCTCGGGATGAGACACGTGCGCAACGAAGTTGAAAATAGCACGCTAGAACAAAACACACAGCTGTGCAATAATAAAGTGACATTTTTTGGACGAGAGAAAAAAAAATGGATGCGTCAACACAGGAAACAAAATGCAAAGTTTTTATTCTAGACACTTGCGCCTTTAATGTTCAAAATCGGGGAGTGGCGTCAAAATTTTTTACATCTTAAAAGTACGTCGTCATTAAGAATGATCCCTTTCTGAAAGACTGTCTTTTTTTTTTTTTTAATTCGAACATCTGTGTTTTATTTAGAATTAGGATCTTGACAAAAAAAGACCACATACCCCTAATTTTAAAAACTAAAGACCCGAATTTCTTATATAAAATTTATCTCTTAATTAAACTATAAGTTAGAGGATTGACACTAGAACGCCGAGAGAAAAAAACAGTGTCGGTGTCCAGTTGTTTTTCATTCTCGTTCTTTTTTATTTTCGATAAAATATTGTTGTGTAAGATGGAACAATTTGCGCACAATTTTCGTCTTTTCAGCATCGAATTGAAAAACTGTCGCAGCAAAAATCGTGTCAAAGACGTTTTAGTGTCAACGAGACTGCTTTTATCTTAAATTTTGGTAATGGAGAAGCTCGCAATAATATCGAAAATATCAGTTAATATGAAAGAGAATTGGAGGAAAAGGAGGGAAAATGGTACATTTTGTCGCGAGTCTAAAACGCGACGATGACTAGCTGAATTTGTAAAGATTTTTGGCGCACTGCTCTCCGCTTCCGTACACGCGCAAAAACGAGACTGCTTAAATTTATAGCTCGTACTTTATAACTTTTTTTTTGTTTTTTGTTTTTTGTTTTTTTTTTTTTTTTTTACCGTGTGTGTGCAATACAAGTACGTGTAATTAGCAGTATCATCATTAGACTTTTTATTATAATTAGTGTTACAAAAGCTTGATTATATTTGGATCGGACTGTAGCAATATATTCACATAACTATCGTCGTGGAAAATAAAAATGTAACGTTTACATTATACAATTATTTTTCATCACCATTCGTCGATTCGGTATTTTATTTGTAAATTCTCCTCGTCAACTCGCGCAATAAATACAATTATTTCATATAATAGTCCTCCTCCTCATTATTCATCTCAGTATCTCATTGGCCCATCCAAACCCGGTCGACCCTCGTCCACTGTAATTTATATAATATATACGAGACGATTTCCCAATACTTTGTTTAAAAAAAAAAGTATTGCACCCGTTGCCAAATTCTTTTCTATACAATTTTTTATTACGCGAATCACACACGATCTAATATAAAAGGAATAAAAATTCAATAAACGTCCCTCAAAAATTCGCAAGTTGTGTGAAACAAACTATAAGCGATTCTCAACATCGCTCTTCTACACACGATCGATTTGATCTATATTCCACCGATTATTGCGTCGATTTACGATCGATTTAACTCCCGACTCTCTTGCCGATTGCAAAGTACTAAGCACCGTGAGTTCATCGCGCGATATACATATATTTATATGTGTATATATATATATATATATATACGTTGTACGCGAGATTGCACGAAAACAGGAGTAGTATTGCTACCACTCAGCTAAGGATATAAAATCGGTGATTGCGGGATTGCAGACTCTCTCTCTGACGCTGTTACACGAAAAACATCGATCGTTGTGACATTGCACTGACATATTTTTTTTTTCTCTTTCTTTCTTTCTTGTCGACACGATAAAAGTAATAATCAGCAATTCGACAATCCCTTACAAACTACAAAATTGCAAATTACAAAATATCATAGATCGCGCACTGATCTACTGGCACTGATAACGACCGAGACGAAAGCACACAGTGCGGAGATCCGAACAAAAAAGTTACACACACGCTTACGAAAAAAATCGATATCGCGCGAGACACTTTTTTTCTTTCTTGTCTCCAGCACTAATGTATATAATTAATTAATAATTAGTATATTATGTACAAAAATCCTACTTCTCACTTGTATGTCGATCGCGTCTCTTTCCACAACGATCAAAACGACACGCGAATCGCGATTCGGAGAGACTCGACGTGCGATATACGCGCGTCTTATTCCTTTTATTTTCTCTCGTTTATATTGCGCGGCATGCATCTCTATCCGCGTCATAAAATAAATTAACAAATATATCTAACTTATACATTTACTTCGCGCTCCCGAGCGACTTAAAACAAAACAAAATCCTAAGGAGCCTCGTCCCGGCGATCGGAATTTTTATATGCCGCTTACGACAGGACGATCGAGCGACCATAAGCTCTGGTGATATAAATTTTCTCTTATCTCCTTATAATATGTGATATTATTTAACCTTTGTATATCCTGTTGTATTCCGAAAGATCGTAGAATAGTCACACGTTAAAGTTACATATCTCATGTACATTACGAATATGATTTCAGAATCATGTGTTCCCGTAAGTGTGCTTATAATAACGATACGAAAAATATATATAGCATATATATGTTGTACACGCGCAAACGATAATTGCGCTCGATCGCATCCTTTCGAAAGTCGGCAACACGCATCGATCGATCGGTTCATTTAACCCCGCCGGGCCTTTGCGGAAGGTAAAGGAACGATTCAGCCGCCGACGATTTAAAACCTTAAAAATCTTACACAAGAAAGGGGAATGGGACGATATTTCTAAGACATTTTTCTCTTCCGCGTTGACTTTATTGCTGTGAAATGCGCGAAAAATATTGTTCAAGATTTGCGGGACGACCGCGGGAAAAAATATGAAACATTTTCGTCCATTCTCAGAGCGAGGAAACTCGTACCAAAAAGGAAAGTGTACGCGGCGAGGAACCGAGATAGAAATATCGTGCCGCGGTACAAGGACTCAAAAGAAGAAATATCGAGGGGAGAGCTCGCGTCGAGCGAAACAGCCAGTAGCCGCCGCGTTCAGCAGAAACCAAGCGCTTAGAAAAAGCGTTTTCTACTTGGTTGTCGTGTACACTTTCACAGTTGCAACAGATCTACAATAAACCGAACAATACGTAGAACGCGGCCAATGGGAATCGCGGAGAAGAGAGAGAAGAAACTCATCCAAACGGCCCGGAATGGCAGTAGTTGAAGAGACGACGTAACGCGTGACACGATAACTTCTTCTTCCGGGTAGTTTCATTCTGCTCTCTCCGTTCCGCGAATTTCGTTTTCGATCCTCGCAGCTCTCCCGGAGATCTTTCTCGCACAAAAATGTACCGTTGTTCTTCCCAGATTCGGTAACACTGGTGTGCAAAGCGCAAAAAGCGACGAGGGTGTTTCGGGTGTCTCCGGCGTGATTTTTCCGCATGGCGGTCGCGAGTCTCGCTTCCCCAAAGGTTTATTTGTCCAGGAGGTCGTCCAGAGCATTCCAGAAGAGAGAGAAGATCGAGCGGGGGAATCGTTGCGGGGGGTCTCCAAAGGCTTGTTTTTTTATGACCGGGAATTATGTTATTCCCAGAGATTCTAAATTTGTTTACTACACTGATCAAACAAACTCTTCTGTTCTTCGTGTTCTCCCCACGCGCGTCTCTTCCCTTCTCGAAGGAGAGGTTAGAAGGAGATCGGGTTTTTTTTTTGTGGACGTCGATTTCTTCTCTTTTCTCTTTCTTCCTTTCATCTTGCCTTTAGGTTTACTGAACTTGCTCTCCCTTTCTCGCTACGACGCCTCCGCTATGTCCACGCGGTAGGTCAGACTGTCTAGATACTTCGCAAAACATGACGGAAAAAAGTCCGCGGGCGGGCTACGGCTCCGCGGTATCTACCGGCTCCCGGCGCTCTCTGACGATTGAGCGACCGCCGCAGGATTGTGGCTTGTCTCGTACTCCATCACTTCCTGATAGATTAGTTCCTTCCACTGGTCCACTGTGTGTTCCCTCTCGTCCACACTATGATCGTATGGACCAGGCGCAGGCTGTAAAACAAATTAGTATTTTTTTTTTTTTTTTTAACAAATAATTGATACAAGAAAAAAAACTTACTGACTAATTGGACTCTTGTTACGCTCATTTTGCAAATAAATGCAAATTTATTTTCCAATAATTTGTCTGCTTGTTAATTACACGCGAAGAAAGAAGAAAATTTTAATGCGCTTTTTGCGCTTCGCGAACTTTAATAACCGTGATGAATCAAGCGCGATTCCCACAGCAGCCATCCTTTCGCGATCAATCGATAGAAGCCTACTTACAGCATTAACTTCCCCCTCGTCGTACCAGACGTTTATGTAATTGTGCAGCAACGCCTCGTCCACGGAAATGCGTCGTTCCGGGTCGATTACGAGCATGCGCGACAACAGATCCCTGGCTTGGCTCGCTGAAAGAAAAAGTAAAGAAAACCGTGAGAGGAAGAGGAAGGTAAAAAGCGACGGTGACTACGACGACGACGACGACAAGAATGCGAATCCTCCTCTCGTCGTTTGTGCACTCAAAACGTGTGCACTTCGCGATCGATTCTGCGACGCATAGAACGTCGACTTGGTGACCTACTCACCCTTTAATCTATTGTGCTCCGAAGAGTCAGAAGGAAACAAGACATCTGGAAATAGCCTGTCGAAAGGATAACCGGGATATCGCGGCCTGTTTTCAACGTAATTTCTCACGGTCGGTTGCAGTCGTTGCATGAACTCCTGCGCCGGAGTGCCTAGTTGTTCTGCAAAAATTATAAACAACGTGAGAAACGTGACACCAGTCGGAACTAAATCTTGTACAAGTAAAATACAAAATATTTTATTTAAAAAAAACAAAAAATCGATTAGTCAACGTTTGTAATTATTTGTTGCTGTCATCAGCGCAGAATCTCACCGATAATCTTGTTCCACTGATCGATGTGATCTGTACCCGGAAACAAAACGCCGCCCCTTATCATTTCGCCCATGATACAGCCCACTGACCAAATGTCTACGTTCTCCTTATAGCCCATGCCCAAAATTACCTGGCAGAAAAATTTGAGTGAACGATAGGAATCGATTAAGAAAAAAAAAATATATATATATATATAAAAACGTTACACGAGAAAATTGGCTCACCTCTGGCGCCCGGTAATACCGTGTGACGACGTAAGGCGTCATCATGAATGTGGTACCAGCGGTCCTCGCCAAGCCGAAGTCGAGAATCTTCAACGTGCAGTCGGATTTCACGACGATATTGCTTGGCTTTAAATCCTATATACAGAAATGAAGAAATCGCAATTTAATAATTCGTTTCGCGATTCAAATCTCACATTCGGAAAAGACTAGAGTAATTGCAATTTTGTTGAAACAACAAACGAACAGTAATTTCACAAACACACAGAAATTTCAAGGTAATTAATTGTAATAACAAAGTAGCAGATTAATCAGACTTGACGTTATTTGGTTTGTGCGAATATTAATTTTGTGAAGGTGTGTAATTAGCGCGCTAATTTCGTGATCGCCAACGCGCTGCGCGCGCGCGTGTTTCACATTTTTAATGAGCGACGCCGCCGGTTTTAGCTATTCTATTATACTCGCGTGACGCGGCGGAAAATTAATCGGAACAACGCAAGTTGTTTCCTTTCGCCGCGACAAAAATAACATCAAACAGCAGCAATAATAACAACAAAGCAGATATACAATATGCAGAAACGGGCGTCGCTAATGAATCTCGTTACGGCGAATTAAACGGCCCCGGCAGTTATGCAATTTTCATCGGGGGGAGGCGCAACGACGACGGCGCCGCCGCCGCCGCCGCCGCCAACAGCAGCAGAAGCATCATCACCCACCCTATGAATAATGCCGGCGGAGTGCAAGTGCTTGATGCCGCACAGCATCTGGTAGAGGAGGTAGGACATACGCTCGTGATCCAAATCCATTTGGATCACCTGGCACAGGTTCGCGTCCATCAGTTCCATCACCAGGTACACGTCCTGAAACTCGTCCAGCGACCGCTGCGGCGTGAATGCGTTCAGGAGACCGATTATCTGCAAAGTGACCAAGCCGCCAAATCGAGGATGCGTTCTGAGACGACACTTTTTCTTTTTTTAATCTCTTTTAATTATATAACGAACGATTGTTATACAAACAATTAAATAAGCTCGTAAGAGAAGATGAAACAGAGAACAAATGCGAGATGCCAAAACACAAGACATGTACGTGTGTGTGTTATTTATCGAATATAAAACCGGACGTTTTGATCCTCTGTTTTTCTTCTCTACAGTGTATAAACAATAATAGAGGAAATTATAACAATCGCAAATAACGAGACAAATAAATTTTCAACATACGCATGCGCACACGCGTGTCAAAATAAATGTATTAAAAATCCGGACGGGATTAAAAAAAAAAAAAAAAAACTTACATTTTTGTGATTGACCAGCTTCATAAGTTTGAACTCTCTGTAGGCCCTTTTCGCGTGCGTCACATTTTGAAAAGGTCTGGACAGCTTCTTGATCGCAACATTTTGCGCGGTGACAGTGTCGTACGCCGCGCTGCAACACAGAGATTCAAAAAATAATAAAAAAAAAAAAAAGTAAAAAACAAATTCAAGATCAGCGATTAAATTAATTGTGCAATTTGGTAAATCTTAATAATAAAAATTTTTTTTGCTCTCCTGCGAATTTACGTTCTCCGAAATATAATCTGTTTGTGTGTTTAAATTAATGAGTAGTAATCAGTTTTCTTGCAAATTTTGTTATTTATCGCAAAACTGCAGGCCTGTCAGAGATCGCGATACTAAATTGCACTCTACCTCTTTCTTGCAAAATACGTCGTGTTTCGCGGAATGTAATTTTTCTCTCTGTCGGCCACCGCAACAACGTCACCGTCAGCGGTCTCAAAGGACAAACGAGCGTGATGTATAACTCTTAGAACGAGCTCGAGTTAGGCCCACCGTTCCACCTGGCAATTCTTCAAAGATCTCTCTCTTTCTCTCTCTCTCTCTCTCTTCGCTCTCTTTGCTCTCTCCGGTGGATCCCTTTGAAAACCGCGTCGCGCGAGTTCGTGCTTGATTGTCGACGGAACCGTTCATAATCTGCTTTAATGCTGCTTTTCTTCGGCGCACGATGCACTTTTGCACGATTTCCTCAAAGCGTTCCATTTCGCGTTCCAAAATGCGAGCTAATTGTGTGAGAAACAAGAAACGAATCCAAGTATATCGCGCGGGAATAAATACGTCAGTAAAACAATTCTAAAATCGCAAGTAAAATTGGTTTTTTTTTTTTTTTTTAACAATACCTTGCGCTTTTGACTTTATTATGACGTAAAACTTTTTTCTGAATTTACGATCTCTACAAATACTCCGCATTCTCGTTAAACGAACGCGATCAGCGAACAGCTTCAATCGTCAGTCAAACCGGAAAAATAACGAGCGACAAAAGTCACGCCGGCAAAGCGCGTGAAAAAGGATCGTCCAAACGTATAATCGTAAGATGGTTTTTCATTCTTTTTTTCGTTCGTTCGATCTTTCCAAAGACGTCGTCGTCGCTGCGCAGGTCGTTTCCTCGCGGAAGAAATTGTTTTCGTCAGTGAATGCGCGATCTCTCGCTCCGAACATTTCTTCGCGTCTTCAACTTTTTCTCGATGTAAAATCCTTTTTTTTTTTTTCTGTTTCTAAGCGTTGAATTTTCGAATAAAAAAAAAAAAAGATTGCCGCGCAAGATTAAAGTTTGATTGATTGCGTTTTCATAATGAAATTCTTTTAACATCAACGGCTCATCCTTCCTCGAAAAACGGCTTTCGAGGATATCGGAGTTAAATGCACGGGTCACAGACTCCGCCGTGGATAATATCCGGCCGTCGTTAACCGATTTCCTCGCGCATCCTGACCTGCCTTCCGCGGCGCGCACACAGCAACGTCCGTTTCCCCCTTTTTGAGGCACGGCCCATTTCTCGAGAGGCAAAGGAACGGGAGACAAGACGGGCGCCGGTGCCCGGTAATGGACCACGCAGAATTTTTATCGAAAACCGATATCCGCATTCCCTTCGTTCACCATATATCCATCTGTACGCCGCGCACCGGCCATTGTACAACGCTCGAGATTACGCTTTCTCGGGTAATGCAGTATTTCAGTTTCCATTCCCGGAAGTGGAAAAGAGAAAAACGTGCGAAAAAACACACACACGAGAGAGAGATTTTCTTGCTTCAACTCTTGCGGAGAGTTTCTCCTACTGCAACTTATTGCCGTTATATTTTTTTTTTTTTACTGTGACATCGAGACAAAGTCGCACGGTTCGATTGTTATTTATCATATTTTTAAAATTCAATTTTCAACAGAACTGGCTCTCGTAAAATTCCCTCCCTTTCTTTTCTTCCACCTGTGTTGTTTACTCTCATTATCATATCGCCATATTGTAACGCACGATTTCTTTCTCCTGTCGCAATCGTAATATCGTCCGTCTCTCCGTGTCGGGCGATACGCCTACACGCCGTTGTAATACATCAGACGTGAAAGGGAACCACGCGAAATCTATTCAGTCATCCGGATACATGATATACATATATAACACAGAGAAAGAGAGAGAAAAAAAAAGAGTACCATCGATTTAATTCGCCTCGTCTAGAGATCGAGTTCCGATGGCGGACGCACGACGACGGGGGGAATTGTCGTCGAGGACGATTTTTTCAGCATCACGTCGCCGGCTTACAAGAAAGGGGCGTTCTGCTTCTCGTCGTCATAGTTCTCTTTCTCTCTCTCTCTCTCTCTCTCTCTCTCTCTCTCTCTCTCTCTCTCGCGTACAACATTCCTCCCCTCGTTCCGAAGCGAATTGCCCGATTTACTCCTCCGGCTCCCCGATTCATCCGCACGGCGAATGGTATCTCTCCCTCGTTGTGTGTTGCTCCTCTCTCTCTCTCTCTCTCTCTTTCTGTAAGATCGATCCTCCCGCACACGATTCGGTCGGTTCCCGAGCGCGGATGAGAAATCGTAGTTAACCACCCGCCGCTCTCTCCACGCCTCCCGAGATACACATCGACGCAATGTTCGTCAGACTTGGAATCCACCTCGAAAACTCTCGCGTCCTGATGGATGCCGCTGTTGTTTGTTTTGTATACGTAGATCTTCCGATAAACGACTTCTTTTGAACGTTATTATATCCGCGAAATAATAGATAATGCGAGGAATATTCGTGAGCGTGTGTGTGTGTGTGTGTTTTAAACTGAGAAAGAATTGTGTGCAGAGTCTGTAAAGACCTTCGAAGTTTCTTCATCTTTTAGCTTCATAAAGTCTTTTGTCAATATACACAACTTTTTTTTTCTCTTTTCTTTCTCTTTCTGGTTCGAGTTGTATTATAAAGTCTCTTCGAGAGCAAATAAAGAAACACTCCGGGCCATCTCGAAAGATTAAATAAACGGCTTACCGCCAACTACTCACCAAACTATTCCCTGCGCGCCCGATCCTATAGGCTTGAGGTTTTGGTAGCGCTTAAGAATGGTGAACTTGGTGTCCCCGACCTCGACCGTGTAGAACATGGCGGACAGCCGGGTTGTCATGTCAGGCCCCAGGTAAGGCATGCGCCTCGGTGTTCGTCTCTCCTGCTGCACCTGCTGCGCCGCCGCCTGCACCCCGTCCACCCCGCTGGAGCACTCTTGGTGCGCTCGACGGGGACTTACGCTCTTAGCCACTTTGAACGCGAAATTGCTAGTGCGGCCACGGGATAACAACAACAATATCGGACGCAGGTAGACGAGTGTTGGGCTCGTTGGGACGTCGCTGTGCTGAGTTGCGCCTGGGATAAACCAGGTCACAGACTCTCCGCGGCAGGCAGCGCCTCGTCACGCTGCTGCAAGCTACCCGATGAGTCCTCGCGTGGTCCAAAATTGTCTGCAATAAAAAAAAAAAAAAAAAAAAAAAAAATATTAGTTTACGTTATTGATGTAAACACAAAATATTTAATTATTTTACTTTGATTAAATTTTTAATTTCACATCTGATCTAACTAATTCTGGAACATAGAAATGATTACGAAGAGATTGCGAAATTAAAAAAAAAACGGTGGAAGAAAACCCGATGCTCAGGAAATACACGCACGTTTCACGTGTGCGCAACAATGTAATAATAATATTGCTCAAGAGGGCGCGGCTGCGAAATGCACGCGACGACGACGCGCGACACTGCGATATTTGCGACGCGCATAATCGAAACCGCATCATTTGCACGCGCGCGCTCAGTCGACTGTCACACTTGCGCGAAACTGCACATGGTCACAACTTATGCGTGCATAAATCAAAGCATTAAATCAACGTCAGAAGGAGAACGCGACAGACGAAAAGCGTAAATCAAAGCTCGTTACGATTTCTATCCGAGATCGAATTGTCCTCGAAACGGGGAGTCGAGAGAAGGCACCGATTCGAATCGAATTAGCATTAGGATCTAAATTAGAATGCAGTACGTTGAACGCAGAGTTGAACTCCAAATTGCAATGTCTCACCGGAGATTAACGCCGAGATTTGAGAATAATTTGCGCCAGTTCGGCGACGCTCGTGCTACTTGAATATTTAAGTAACAGCCGCGCTTTCGTAATTCGTGTAAAGATAAAGCTTGAATTTAGTTTCTCTCTCTCTTTCTCTTCACAGACCGATCTGGACTTGAGCCTGAGAATCAAACCTCACGATCCAATTAGGATCTCGATATCCAACTGGGATCTTGCTAAAAATTTCGAAAACTCACTTACCAGCTAGATTTCAACGTACATCCTCAATCAAATCGAATCTTTCAGTCAGTCTTTTTACGTTAAATTGCTAAAACAAGGCGATGATTCGCACACTGTGCAAATCAAATGAGAAACAATAATTTTTGCAACAAAACTTCCGCTTTGTTTTTTTTTTTTTTTTTATTTCGTGCTCGCATTTGTGAGCTCCGCTCACTACACAAGGAGCGAGAAGAGAAGAAATAAAAGAGCATCTGGTACTTTTCAAATTGATCCAACGAGAGCACACGCGAGACCGAGACGAGATATGTATTTGTTAACAGAAATTGCATTCCGAACGATAAAACACACGGCGCAATTGTGCAAATGGAACCGCTTCTCTTACTCGCAATATTTCTCGTATTTTTTTTTTTTTTTTTTTTTTTTAGTTGACTGGTTCACTCAATTTTCCAAGTATGAAATCAAGTTAACAGATTCGTAGCTAAATTAGTTAACAAAAAAAAGTTAAAAATAAACATAATTTAACTAAAATTATCTGCGCGTCGAAACTAGCTAAGAAACAATTTTTGGCAACTGGGTCACTGAAATTGGAAGCACCGAAGTCTATAAAATAATAAGTAGACCAAGACGACACTGAATAAAGATGGAGCGAACCGAAGAAAACTCTTAAACTAACTAAAAGAGAGAGAGAGAGAGAGAGAGAGAGTAGAACAAGAGCAAAAGCATATTTCCGTCAGTTCGCAAGAAACTATTGTTCGATCGACGAAAACCGCCAGATGGAGAAGATGAAGGGAACTGTATGCGCGAACGCATAAGGAAACCTCCATCGCGGAGCTACGGGGGGCGTAGCAGCTGTAAATCGTTAAAGATAACAGCGCTGATACATGTAATGTATGGAAAAGGAGGGCTGACGGCAAGAGAGAAGATGAACCGTCTCGGCGTCGCTCACGGAGAGAATTTGGGTCGGTCTTGCCAATGCTCTATACACCGTCCTCGAAGAATGGAACTATGCGGGAAAAGCCGGCGCTACAACGTTCGTCATCATGTCGCATTTCGATCGACCGATGGAATGAAATGCTCAGCCGCGAGCAATCGCGCTTTGTGTGCCGCACACACCGATTGTGCGGTTTACTCAATCGAACCGCGATCTGCGTTCGGATAATAAGAACCCGAGACCCTGTCTCGACCGCGAGATATCGATCGGAGAATTGACAATAGTGTGTATTGTCTGGCGCGCACGTACACGGGAAATCAATTAAGTTCACTTCTGCTAGAAAAAAAAAAAGTTACATCTTGCCACGCGAGATTACTATTACTTATCTAACTGCGATGCGACAGAGAAACGACTCGTTACACAGCTCTGAGTTATTACATAGCTCTGTGTAATATAAAAATTTTTATTTGTAATAATATAAATTTATATAATATAAAATTTTTTTGCGTATAAAATCTTCGTTCTGCTTTTAATCAATAATATGAGCTACAATATTTTTTTTTTTACATTATTATGATAATAAAACTTTTGAGTCTTTTGATAATATGTTATTTACTTTTTAAAATTACGTTAGTATATTTTGTACGTACACTATTTTTATATCTACACTTGTACGCACTTTGCTTGCTACTATTCTTAACGTTATCGACGGCTACGGATCGGAACGCGAGTCGAATACTTTCGCGCACTTGCTCTTTGCGTGTGGTGTGGTATCTTCTGGCACCTCGGGATTCCCCCGATTATTTATAGCGACCGTCGCAGACAGACGCCCGCCCGTCGCCGCCGCCGCCGCCGCCGCCGACGACGACGACGACGACGACGTTCGACGCCGCCAGCGCGGTCGTGATCTTCGTGATCGTCTGTACGGGCCAACCACCTTCTATCGTGTTTCGCCACCTGCTACCAATTACATAACCCCGCCAATGAACGAACACTGTAAACCAAGTAGGAATGCTTTATGTATCGAGATGATAAAAGAAAGCTTTCAGACAGCTTAACTCTAGATATACACACTGAGATCTGTGAGATTCTAGCGATGTGATGCTTTCCTCGGATTGAAAAGAAATTCGTATTTTTTGACGCTTGTTTTCCAACACTTATTATAATTTTAATTCCAAGACGTATTGTGTCTAAAATATTGATAAGAACAAAGTCAATATCAGCCTCGAACACAAGCGCTTGTATATTTATTTAATTTAAAATGTGTGTATTAATTTAAAACAAGAACGTTTTGATGGATGAGATTATCTTTAGAACAAAAATACAATTTGATTCTATTTTGATTCTATTTAATAAAATAATATTTGATATCACACCGACATCTTATATATTGGCCTCTTTCAATCTTCTGGTTTTAAATTTTCACGAGTTTGCGTATTCTCAAAATACAATATCAAAATATAATTTATTACATATTTTTGTCCAAAAATATAAATCAAAGAAAAAAGAAAAAGAAAATAAACAATAAATAGAGAGAGAGATTAAATTAACACTTGCACATACAAAAATTGAAATATCGTAAGATTCGTCAGAAACTTCGCATAGCACAACACATTCAACATAAAGTGACAGATTCTAGTAAACTTCGTCTAGCACAATACAACACTCGAAATAGGATAGCAAATTCTAGTAATCGTCGTGCATCGGACATACAAAATTAAATCCGCTTAAATAAATATCGAGTCAATAAAAAGTTTTTAAAATCACAATAAAATTAAAGCTAGAAAATTTTTGCTAGTATAAACGTTAATTTTCAAACAATAAAAAGAAAACACTCATTGTCGATGTTGAAACTTTAACAACGAGAAATACACACAAAAATAAAACAATACGCAAAATAAATCACAATTTCTTGAATTTACTTTTTTTTTCTACTAGCGACACAGATTTACTAGACAATGCATACTTGCCACTAGCATTGAGACCAACTCTTTGTTTTTTTTTATAAAAAAAAAAGCATTTCCAAAACCAAGCGTTTGAAAATAGAAGTGCTTCTCGTCTAAAAATATCTCTGACATTATTCGAGTCAAAATCGTGAGCGAACTCATTTCGATAGTTAATAAATGACTGAATGTCGAGACAAATTCCACTGGATGTGGTTTCTCTATAATTTGTAAGCGAAGCGTAAGTCCTCGGTAGAACTGCTTTTGAATTGATATTTATACTCGCCAATAGAAATGTAGTCTCTATCTTTTTATCTTTTAAATAGATCATAAAGACTACTTCAAATCTTATTGATCGGATTACGTTTTTAATTTGATTAAATATTGATATCGAAAAGATAACATTTTTTTCCGCGTATCTTTATCCAACGCAATTATATTCTCTCTATCAGCTTCTGTTCTAAAAATATCTTTATTATTGCTAAAAAAAAAAAACATTTTTGTGGCGTATAATATATTTAATCCTTTCACTGCTGCGGGCGCATATATGCGTTTGATATTTATTATCGATATTTATATATTTTTATATAAGGTACAGTGTTTCAATAACTTTTATACTTTGTCCAGCAAAAAATTTTGCCATTTGTCGCGCGCGCTCTGCATTAGACTTCGCCGCAGCGAAAGGGCACACAAATCGTCGTAACTGTAAGACATTCTTTTAGAATTAACCAATCATAATACAAATTTTCGAATCACACACACACACAGGTCAGTTTTGAATATAAACGATTGTAATTGGTCAATTGTTACGATATGTCTTACGTTATACAACTACGGCGATTTGTGTGTAAAGGCTTTAAGCGAGTACAGAGATAATTACATTTAAATCGAGAACAAAACGTTTTTCTCTTTTCTTCAGTAAATCAGACAAAATAGAAATAAAATGGGTTTTAAATTTCATTTTTTTTTAAAGAGAAAAAGATTCCTCTCATTGTTTAACCGAATGTTTTTTTTTATACTCAATAATCAATAATTCTTTGTTTATCGGTAGAGGCAAATAAAAAAATCTCCTAATTGTAATAAACTAATTATCTGAGCCGGCACGTTTTTATCAGAAAACAGATTCATAAACTCTCACTTCATCAACTCTCCCGCGAAGTCAACACAATTAAAATTATTATGTGAATTTTTTGATGAAAAATCTCAATTTGCAGAGTGACACAGATTTACTAGACAATACATATTTGCCATTAGAAGATAAATTCAAAAAATTGTGATATTTTTATTTGTTGACTACGTTTAATAGACGTCTATATTGCTTGTCTTTTTTTCTCTCTCTCTTTTTTTTTGTTTATTTTTGTTTATTTTTGTATGTATTTGATTCGGATTTTGCTTGCAGAAGTTTCAATGTCGATTGTGTTTTATTTTTGTTGTTTGAAAATCAGCTTTTCTAGTGGCAAATATTTTTCAGCTTTAATTTTATTGGATTTTAAAAACTTTTTATGTCATTTGACTTATTTATTTATTTATTTAAGAGATTTCAATTGTGCATGCACGACAATTGCTAGAATCTTATGCCATCTTATGTGTGTGCTGTGCAAAGTTTCTGACGATATTTCAATTTTTGTGTCAATCTCCATTTATTTATTTATTTCTTTTTTTTCTTCTCTTTTTTATTTAATTTATATTTTTGGACAAAACCATGTAATAAATTTTATTTTGATATTGTATCGGAGCGTAAAGTTCTTTTTCTAAATAAATACACACAACTATTAATTAACATATGTGTTTAAGACTCATATTAAACTTCTGTTTTTTCCATTTTAAATCTCGGAACCTACATTTATTCATTATTAGTATATTGTTTAGTTCATTTACGATCGATTATTCAAAAAATTTATCACAATATGATAACTTCCTCAAACATTACGATAAAAAAGACTGGCTAAGATTAGTTTCCTTAGATTCCAGTATCTACGTACGCAAAGAATACATAGATTTTGTATATACTACAAGATTAACTCGATCAATTTGATTGAGATCTCACAAAAGTTCCCAGAATTGTTCAAAACTGAAAAAGATGACGAACGAGAACATTATTTGCAATGCATTTGAGAGTGGCGGAAAAGTACTTGAGATCAAAGAGCTCAGACAGAGAGTTGCGGAGATTCGATCGACGATGATCGAGAGCACCATTTGAACAGAAAGATGATGGAATTGCGAAACTTTTAGCATCTCGAATCTCATCGAGAATCGGACTCTTTTTTCTGAACGATCTAAAGTTTCAGATTAAAAATAGCAGTATGTTACTTTTGTGAAAGTTTACTTCATGAACATTTCTCTTGGAGGTCAAAAAAATTGGAGTGCATTTGAAACAAATCAACTACGAAACACAAATACAATCTACTCTCTTAAATTTATATCTTGATTCACTTTCACTTGATTCACGTATGACAAAATGATTAACTTTTTTATTTTTATCGTTACGATTTTCTTTTTTTCTTCTCTGAAGATTAACTTATTCGTTATTCGATATTTTTTTTCTCTCGATGCGTAACGATGAAAGCCGAAATATCGAGGCAAAACACAGCGAGTGAAAAAACACAATACCGCACACACACAGGACGAAACACAAAAAAACGCTGTGTGTTATATTGCCGTCAGTTCGGGGAAAACCACTTGAAAGCTTTTATGAAAATAACGCGCGTCTCTCTGTAAATTCGCGGATAGAAATACAAAGACCGTGAAATTTTTGCGTGCTTTTCAGGAAAGCCCGAACTCGCTTTGTTCAAACACAACTCCATATATAAATCGAATAAAAATATCAGGACATCGCACTTCTATCGGGGGTAATATGTTCGACACGTTGAATTCTGACGAATTAATTTCTCGCGCTACACGTCAATTCCTTCTCCGCAATAAAAACAACGCAAAAACACTTACTTCGTAATATCTTCCACGAGAGAGATTTTTAATATCAATTAAATTTTTAATTAAAATAATTAAAAAATATATACACAAATATAAATTTAAATTTTTTGTACAAAATTAATTACTTGTCTATTTTTCCGGCATGTAAACGACACGAAAAATATTCTGATTTTTGGTAAAAACTTATTAACAGTTGATTCGCTGTGAGAGAAGAAGAAGAAGAAAAAAAACATTCTCGCTTTAATTTTTTTCGTCTTGAATAACATTTTCGGCCCGTAGGTGTCAGACAAGTTCACGCGGTAGCCATTGTCGCGCCATAATTCACCGGATAAGACGGATTTAAGAGAGTTCAGCTTCGCGTCGTCGCCCTTATCGTCGAGATGATTTAGCGCGTAGGACCGGATAATACCGCGGCATTATTTTTCGTCTATCGCGTTTAGAATATACATATGTGTATGCATACACACACACACATACGAAATTAACATTCATTCGAGAAATTCTTGTCTCTTTTAATTTCGAAAATTAAATATCAGTTCCTCGTTAGTTTCTCAATATCGCCATTGGCAATTATCTCACTGCACTCTTTGAGGACAAAATAAAATTCTCGAGTCGGTGTTTCAAAAGTTATATAACGAGGTTATAACCAATCCAATCAAAAGAGATTCTTTTTCGTATATATAAAAAATATCTGAATGAAGATCGTCAAGATTTCAACTACGTAATACAAAAACCCTAATAGCAAGATTGTATGTAACAAATTTTTTTTTAACACAATTTTTCTCTCTCTGTCTCTCTCACTTTTGATTAAATCGGTTTCAAAAATCGGTCGACTATTCCGAGCGCGCGCAAAATTGATCGTCCGTCGAGTCGGGGCGCGCGCAAATTAATACTCTATCATAGCGGACACGCACTCTCTCACCATAAACAAACAGCCATTGTGAATGTGCGGCGAATGCTGCTGTTGTGTTGCGCTCGTGCGGGCCGTGTGCGGAACCAGGAATCTGCAAGCAGACAGAACAGAGATGTCCTTCAGAGAGTGTGTCGGCCAGAAATTTGCATGCATCCGTGGATGCGTTACCGCGTTGCGAGCGCGCCGCTTTACAATCGCGCGTACCGGAGAATCATATCGATTTGCACATTAGGGTAGAGGTACTACGCGTCACAGGTTTCCTCCGTTCGATATATTGTTGCACATCCCGACGCACCGCTACACACGCAAATCGATGACGCGCGTGCGGCAATACGCGAGTATCCGACAAGGAAACAAACGCATTCAGCTCGAATCACGGGCGATTGCATTAACAAAATAGGTGTGCAATTTTTTTTTTTTTCAAAAAAAAATAGCATGTGCCACGCTGCGAGAGTGCGGAAAATTTTTGATATCGCAATGAGTTTTTTGGTTCATAAAAATATTTGAGCGCGCGCTTAATTTATCTAAAAAAAAAACAAACCTACGCCACGGTTCTTTAATTTTCGCAATTAACTTGACGCGTTGAAAAAACATCGTTTTTCTCTATATTGATGGTAAAAAAAAAAAAAACCAGTGCATTAAAGTTTCATCTCTCTCTCTCTCTCTTTCTATATATAAATTTTCCATATATATTTTTCTTTTAATTAAAAGAGAGATTCTGAAAAGTAATAATTCTGAAGCAACGGACTGCGGACAGCGCACAAACGCCACGATCCTGGGTTTTACGGCAAAACGTTTACTCATTCCCGACGATTCGCCCTCGCTCGCTCGACTCAATTACGGCGTGAATAATGGGGATTAATTGCCGTTCCCTGGTTCGCTTCTTGTTTTGCGGAATATTTAACGAAACCGTTTCTGGAACAGTACAAGGCGCATTTCTTTGCTGCATAATTCAGTTAGGCATCGATCGTCTGGAAAAAATGCAACGCGGTGTCGCAAAAAAAAAAAAAAATAAATAAATAAACCGTTAATTCTTCATAACGTCACGTGGCAGTTGAATCCACAGTGGTTTTGGTCTTCGTGTTTTTTCAGCTCGAAAATCCATACACGAGATAATACAGCAATTGAAATTAATAAAAAAAACTAACGAGACACACACGCAAGACAAATGCAATAAAAGTTTATTTAATTAAGAAAAATCTTTCAGTCTGTAAAATTTGCGCAATAATTATCCCAGAAATAGGATCTTCTTTTGACGAGCAAAGTCCTCGTTGTTTATTTCCGCCGACGATTTCGCCTGATATTTGTCTCGCGAATTTCGGCGTCGAAAGCGAGTGTGTCGCTCGTCCCACGCGAGGAATGCTGAAAAAGCAGCACGAAAGAGAGAGAGAGAGAGAGAACACCGGACTGGTGAGCGGCCGGGGCGCGTGTTAATATTCGAATATATACGCGTCTAAAATTAATATAAATTAGCGCCACCGACGTCGTCGTCTCGGGCCCGCCGGTGCTGTTCGTCGGAATGCGGGCGTATATACACACATACGTCGTTCCCGTAAATTGAGACGAGTCCGCGCGTGCATTGCTCGACCACCGCGCGAGATTGACTCCAACTCCCCGACCTGGCGGCTCTTTATAATGGTTCCCCGTTGGTCTCGCGCGCTATGTTCGCCGAATAAAACGCATTCGCGCCCGATAGATTCTTGCGCGTTCCGCAAGCTCGGAACACCACGTTTGTTCTCACGAACGAACATGAGCCGAAATTGTTGTTTTTCAATTTCTACGCGAAAAAGTCGTTACCAAAACAAAGATGTCACTTTCGCGCGCGATAATATACGAAATATATTAATAGAATAAAATTACGAGGACAAAAGTCGACAATATTATGAAAAAAAAAAAAAAATTATATTGCAACTTCAATAACGACAATTGCTCTTTTCCGAATAAATTTGTGAAACTGCGTTATTATTTAATAGCGATGTGAACGCCGTCAAAAAGTTGCCGAGGCAAACGTTAATTTCGCGCGAATCGCTCTCCGCACAAAAACCATATAATCCGCAATTGCGCTTTTCGACCGCGCGATTCGCCCACGTTCTGCACACAGAACACTGCTAACCCGGATTGTTTCGTTAACCGAGTTCCAGTTCGCTGGCTTTGTGGAGCGTACAACAGCGCGAGCCCGATGCATGCGTTTGGTTTCCCTATATATCGCGGCAGGGAAAAAAAAAAAAAAAAAAAAAAAAGAGCAAAGAGGATTACGCGATTCCCGCGTCAGTCGGAATTGTTTCGCGCCGGGAAAGGGTAAACGGTCGAAGAGTGAACTCGTCTCAAGTTACAACTCGAGCGGCAAGGGTTCGCGACAACGGGAGTTTCGCTTTCGATCGACTTTAATCTGCAACAAACGAGCCGGGAAACAGCGGCGATTCGTGAAAAAGCGCCCCCCAAAGTATCGTCGAGGGCGTGCGCAGACCGCATCCGTTTCAGAGGGATCGGAAAAGCCGTTCCAGATCGGAAGACACACCTGCCACTATTCTCCTTCCTCCCGCTCAATCCTCCCCCCCGCGGCTCGGTAGAGGAAACGATAAATAGCGGCGGGAAGCTACAATGGTCTTCTCAATTAACGGCCATCGACGTGAATTGGGCACAAAATGCCTTCTCCGACCGAGACGCAATAAATATTTTCTCGACGGAATTACAACGAGAAAAGTAGATTACCGCGCACTTGCTGCATTTCAAATTGGATATAAAATTAAACATCCACAAGTACAAAAACGTTTCATAAGTTCCGATGCGCGAAATTTCCAATTAAAAAAAAAAAAGTGCATTTTTAAGTCTCATTTAGTCTTGGGAATGTTACACTGTATTAAGAAAAAAACAGTAATGGAGACAGGAGCAAAAAAATGCACTTCTGCTTCTGGAATTACGCGATGGATATAGAGATAGAACGTCGGAAATTTATTTACAAGAACCGAAACAGAATCTTTTC
Source organism: Pseudomyrmex flavicornis (assembly GCA_014825475.1). Lineage (NCBI taxonomy): Eukaryota > Metazoa > Arthropoda > Insecta > Hymenoptera > Formicidae > Pseudomyrmex > Pseudomyrmex flavicornis. The sequence continues at coordinate 32,491 of QVNW01002885.1, forward strand.
TGTCACTTCTCGCGTCTACTTTCCGCGTTCCTCTGGCTCAATAGTTGTTTCGACGTTGAACTCGGAACTTTTGCGGACACGTATCTAAGATGACCATGTCGAAGTTCCATTACGTCTCGTCTGGTTTATAGAATATACGCCGCCGTCTCATATGAGATCTGTTCGATCTGTTAGAAAACTATGTGTCCGAAATTTTGTACATATCCGAAATACAATATGTATCCCGTCCAATTGTAAATAGATATTATCTGCGTGATTATTTTCTCAGATTTATAGTGATTAAAAATATTTAATGAAGAATTGGATTGGAACAACATCCCCGCATTGGCTCCACATAGCCGTTTGTATTAAATTCGAAGTGAAATTACCAACAAGAGCCGGAGGTCACACCTCAATATCTCACGTTATAGTGATTATACACTTCGATCCCCAATAGGCACATTGTGAAAATATCGCACAAAAATGGCATCATGAATGACGACGATTTTGCAATGATTGCACTAAGAAGATTCGCCATAACGCAACAGTTTTGTCAAAGTAAAATTTTGTAAATAATATTTGTCAAAAATTAGAAAAGAGTCGTTGCGCATAATCATTGTGACATTTTTCGCCATTTTATAATACCATTGTTGTGCAATATTTCTACAAAGTGCCTATTGGGTTGTGCATTTCTACAAGCATATACATGAATTATTCTGATTTTTTCATGTTGCAATTATATTTTTACATGTTTTAAGC
>QVNW01002886.1:0-32593 GCA_014825475.1 Pseudomyrmex flavicornis
GCGCGCGGAGAGCATTATTCATTTCCGGCTACTGAGATCATTGTTGCGTGTGATTACAGTGTTATAAAAAAAAAAAATAATAATAATAAAACGCAGGATGCCCTAAATAGGCTCTCTGCTAAAACAAAGAAAATCACGCCGTGCGTAATTATTTCTGACGAGTCGTTTGCGCGATTTTTTCTCGCACTAACACGAAAAAAATGTAAAAAAACATTAAACACATTGCCACAATTATTTTCTTCATATCACAAATTGCTTAATTTGTCAAATATTTGTCGAATTTGACATAATTTCGACATGATAATTTTTTTTTTTTTTTAATTTCGCGGCGGGAACGCGTTAACAAATTTCATTGCTATTAATAAACGCGAGAGAAACGCTATCTCTCATTTCGTAATAACATACAATCTACGAGAGAAAATATGGAAAAGGCAAGAAGAGATTTAAAGAATAAATAAATAAATTACACTTACACGCACACACACACAAGGTTTTTTTGGGGTTTTTATCATCCTCCTTTATTTTACAAAACTGAAAAAAAGAAAACTTTTGCGAGAGTAACAAACTTTTGGCTTATGTGACTAGTTGTAATACTTAGCGGCAATACTAAAATTAGTGCGGTGTATGTACATGTGTGTTTACAGCGTGGGACCGCGCGAAGAAAAACCACGCGGATTTATCGCGCCGATATTACGGAGCGATATTACATCCATGTCAATTATAACACGCTGATCGTGTGATTTTTCTTTTGTTTTGTTTTGTTTTGTTTTTTCTTTTATCTCGCATCTCCGGATTCCGTTTTGCGACGCGCGTTTTTTTGTTTGCGGATATGCAAAACATTTTCCCTTATATATGAGCTCTCCCAAAAGTGTGTGCAAATGAGACTCCGAGAGTCGAGATGAGAAAATGCGTTTTTTTTTTTTTTTTTTTTTGATTATATTGGTACGCAAGGAGGACGAACGCAAGTGTAAGAGATCCGACAAATCTCATCTCCCGTCCTCGTAATTTCTCCGCCGTGTGTAATTTTTATTTAATATCCGAATATTGTTATCTTAGCTAATCTAAAAAATATACATATACATATATTACAGAATGTAGTAACAAGTTACACAGTGCGGATGAAAGTGTTTGTCATATACTCACACACACACACACACACGTTTCTGTTAATTTCGTAAACGCGTTATCGCGCACTCTCTCTCTTTCGCTTTTAAACGGGATAATGAATAATTTAATTTAATTGAATTCACGGGCTATTACACAGACACGTTAAATTACTTTAAGACAAAATGTTCATAGTCTTTCTTGTATGGAAGACGCGGTATGTGTATATATATATGTGGCAGAATATTCTCTTTTCTTTATTTTATCAGAATGCAAACGCCTTTTCTTCGCCTGCATTCCGAGATCTCTAGTTTTCCTCTCGTCGCGGAAATCGAATAAATACACTTTTGTATCCGGTCTCTCTTTTTTTTTCCTCCGTCAAATTGAATTTATTTTGCTGCTGCTCTCTTGCAAAAGAGCATAATGCCTCCGCAACGCGAAATACACGCAATATCGGAAAACCGTGAAGACCTGCCAGGATAAATGCAGCGGCGTTTGTTTTTATTTACTCGGGATATACATAAACAGTAATGTATTTGTGTGTTTACTCGAGAAGAAAATTTGCAGTGATAAGAGAGAGTATTTTACAAGATACCTCACATTGTTTTCATTGTTACCTCTATATAAAATTTACTTGCTTTTACAGAATCGTGTATGTGAATTTTTTTTTTTTTTTGTGTAAGCCGATAATGTGTCTCGCAACAGAGAGGACGCGTTTTGTTTATCGTTTAATTGTTAAAATATCAACTTCGGCAAACACAACGACAAAAATAACGACGCAAAAATTCAGCCGAGATGTAATCCCCAACCAATTGCGGAAAATCAAAAGTCAATGTTCTCCGAACATAGTGTAAGTCATACACGAGCTGTAAAAAAATGGATGGGAAAAGTTACGCTCATGGAAAAATTATGTATATATCGTGAAGAGAACTCGCGAGGAAGTACGCAACGTTGATTTCGCACACACATACAAATACATAGGTTTTCACAAATTAACGTGAGAAATTACAAGGACGAAAGCTCATACCGTATACGTTTTGTACGGGAAATAATAATTTTCTAAGCGGCGCGTGCGGTCTTCGTTGAAAAGATTCGTTGTAAATCTTTGCCGACACTCTCTTCTCGAGAAATCGTTTAATAAATTTCAAACTCGTAAAACAGAGACAGGTTCGTAAATTAACTTGCAACTGCACATGATTTAGTGTTCGAGATTGTTGCGTCGCACGAGTTCTTTTACGCAATCGAAAAAAAAAAAAATGGAGGAAACACCATCGTATAACCATTACGGAGATTGACGTTTATATATTCTTTACGCGCAAACATAAACGTTTTCAATACTTTGATTCTGTAATGTCTTTCAAGTGCTTCTCAAAAATCAATCAAACGTCGGGATATAAAATATATTCCGCAATTCTGTGATTTCTTTCAAGTGCCTTTCACAAACGCAAATACTCTTATTTTCAATGGCAAGAGCACCGACCAAGAGAGTATTGCAACATACAAACGAGTATAAGAAAGCAGAACCATAAGAAATATTTTAATTTAACGTAAGAAATATTTTACTTTCAGATTGACACATGAAGCTTAGAGCGCGAAGAATCGTAGTTAGTACGATCGTGTTACATTTTTTTTTTTTTTTTTTTTTTTTTTTGCGAAATAATCTTATTTTCAAATACACGCGATCTATAATTACATCCCTTTCGTCCTCGAATTTTACAAATTTAATCCTATCTAAAAATTTTTCTCTTGTAAAACTTTCACGTCGCATTACGTACATTTGTGTTCTTTTTTTCTTATGAAAAAGTACAACACATATTATACATATATATATATGTATAAGTAGAATCATGGAATATTCTTTCTAAGAAGTAGATTTAGTTTCTCGTTAAGACGAGTAATGAAAAAAAGTTAATGCACGAAGATGACTCGCACTGTACACATTATACGAACTTTCATGTACGGATAATCTATCGCAAGATGTTCCCAGAAAATGTACGACGTACATCAATGTGGCGCGACTAATTTTGTTTTATTTTTTTTTGTTTTTTTTTAATTTACATTTTTTTTTGATAATTAAAACACTATCATTATTATTATTACACAATTTTACACGAAAATTAACACAAGTCGCTATTTTTTTTTGTTTTGTTTTGTTTTTGAATAACATGATATTTTTCCTTTGTTGTAAGATTTACAACAAAGGAAAAACTTAGTTCCCGTACGGAAAAATACTTCGAGAGTTGATCTATTTTTGGAAAGCTTATTGTCAAATAAAGAATTATAAAAATCTCTTTTGCCGAGAAGATATTCATTTTTATTGCAGAAAATAAAACAGTTTGCTCAATGCGCGGTCATAAAATTATCATAAATAATTTTATGACCCATAGCGACTTCAATTCTCTTAATTTTTATTATACGTAAATGTGAGAATGTACATGAAATATTCTATGTGCTATATATAACATTATAAATTCGATATCTTGATGATGATGATAATAATAATAATAATTTTAACCGCAGTAAAATCCGTAGTAAAATTATATTAATAGAAGTGTTTAATAAAATTTTATCAAATACACAGTGTTACAGGCCGTAATACTTAATGACTCATTCCGCATACGTTTATATCGAGACAACCTGGTGTACGTCGCTATGTTGTATTCTTTCGCGCGTTCCGTGAGCGATATCTATATTTCGTCAATGCGAGAAAGAAAAGAAAAAACAAAAAAAAAAAAAAAAAAAAACCCAAAAAAACCCCATCAAAAACGACGGCGGCGACGGCTAATTTAAAGCTAAAGTCTTCAGTATCAGTCCATTGGAGTTTCTCGTGCACGTGCACATTACATATATATATATATAGGTACAATGATGCACGTGTGGTCGTACGCAGTCAGTACCGCAATTAAAACGGTGATTAAATCCGAACTGTATTTCGGATCTTCCAGGGTCAGCTCGCGCAATCGCAACAGCACGATTTTCACAGCGACCAAGAATTGCTGCCGATCTAATTCCGACGAGAAAATATATAGTTTTTTTTTTTTTTTTTTTCAAAAATGACGGACAGTGGGACAATGCCTTCCAAACGAGTAGCATTCTGTTGCTTCCAAAAATGGAGATTCTGTTTTCCAAGAAAAAAAAGTTATCCGCCAGTATGCCACGCTTGGAAAGGCAAAAGACAGACACAATTTCTGCCTAAAAGTTTTACTCTCTGTTTTGACGCAGAGCGGGGAAAACTTGGAAAACCCATCGGAATTACAACGGTTTTGAAAACTCGGGAGGGAGGGAGGAGGGACATGAGTTTCGGATTACGCCATTCGAAACTTTCAAAGGCCGTGAAAAAATTTGAAACGTACAATACACGCTCGGTACGACGGAGAGGCAACGACGGTACAAACACGGCGAATCAAGAACTTTTACAGCAAGAAACACACGTTTGCTCCATACACGCATTTTGTCAATTGTTTTCCATTTTCGCGAAAATTGATCATGAACTCATCATCATTTGTATTTCTCGATATTCGAACACGTTAGTACATAGTGAGAGAACCCAATAATTATGCAGTGGTCATACATGAGAGTTACAAGTTGAAAAGAGAAATCAAAAATTAACCAATACATCATACAATTCGGATATATAAATAAAAACTATGTAATGAGACATCAAAAGAGCAGCAGAAGCTTTTGATCCAAGTCGCGTGGACGGTAATAATGAATAAATCGTGAAAAAAAAACTGTCTTTTAATCTTCGATTTTTTTTGTTTTTATTTTACCTGCAGCTTTTGCGAAAACAAATACACATAGCTTCCACGCAAGTATGGAGTCTGAATTGTTTGAACCGCGTGTTTACCGATAATCTTAACAACAACAACAACAACAAAACGCTTAAGAATAATGGCAGTTTGTGCTCTGTATGTTTGTTTCTCCGTCGTATTATATGTCGTTTGAACGAAAAATTGATTAAGAGAATACAAGTGGCGATGCTGCGAAAATAAGTTGGTCGACTTTCTTTCATAATAAATACACATACGCGCATGTGAGTGCGCGCGATTTGTGATTTATGTCAACGCTTACGTCATGGCATGTTCTCCGAAATTTATTTCGCAGTGCGCGGTTGTTTTCAGAGAAAAACGGAGTTACAACGAAAAAAAAAAAAAAAAAAGAAACCATGCTCAAGAACGGCGTTAGTCCGTCATTCACTCTAATCGCGATAAGTCACAGTATTAAAAAAAAAAAAAAAAAAAAAAAAAAAAAAAAAAAAAAAAAAAAAAAAAAAACTTACGTTACACGCACACAATTTAATTTCCTAATCAACGTGCTATTTACACGCGACGCGCGCGAGGAGATAAACTTTTGTTTTATTTTTTTTTTGTTTTTTTTTTTTATTGTTTTTTTTAATGCAATAAATACTTGAAATTCATATCTTACAGAGAACGCGGGCGGGAGAGATCGTCTCCCGTCGAGACTTATTAACGTTTACAAGACAAACGCGCAGCCATTTTTGTATTACAGATTAAGAGCTTACGCAGAGATGCTTACGCTTGTAACGATAGAGTACGTGAAAAATATGTGCACAGTTAATTATACCGTTAATTATATATATATATAGTGTGTTAGTTCTGATTGGACCACTCGAGACTCGTAGTTCAATCTATCTAGAGAGAACAATAAATTAATTATCGGTCAATTCCTCCCTTGAAATCAAAACGTCCTAAAAATATACTACGGGATTATACAGGTAAATTGGCTGAGCTGTCAGGCGGAAAGGGAGAGCTTATACGAGTTTGTTGTTGTTGTTTTCTTTCTTTTTATTTTACAACGTTCTATTCTCAGGAAGAGAAAAACGACCGGAGGAGAATCAACGAGAGAAAAATGTGCGTTCCCCTCTTTCTCTCCCCGTTTTTCTGTCTTTTCGGATTATTTTTCGCACGTAAGATAGATAATCCCGTGCGCTCGACATTCGCGCGTGAGAACTTCGAGAAAATCCGTAGAAATTGGTTTTCCGCCTCGCAAGCATGTATATACTATATATACATATATATATATACATACATATATATATATATATATATGTTATATAATCCTTGACACAAGTGTTATACTTATTTCTATTCGAATTTTTTCTTATTCCCTTAAATGTTGCTAATGTTTTATGCACAAGTGCATTGACGCGCGCGCGATAATTACGAGCTACAAAAGTTTCCTTTCTTGCGTTTTACAATGTAGAAAATATATAAAGCCTCTCCCACACGCGCGCAATAATATCGCTATTTTTCCGGAGATTACAACACGTTGAATAATAACGCTTGGTTTTGGTGTTATCTCGATGTTGTATATCGTCTACAAGTTAATTAAATAAGTTAATTAAAAGGACAGGCGCTTAAACGAAAAAATAAATTATAATACTTATCGACTGGATCTTATATGAGCGGAACATTTATATACAGCGATGCGTAATTCTCTCTCTCCTCTCTCGAAACGAATAAAATATAAATGCACATGTGTGTACGAACATCGTAATTACACGAGATTTAATTGTGTTGCAAGTATTTTATTTACGTGTTGCAAGTATTTTATTTACGAATTGGTAAACGGCGGAACATGCAAAATTCAATTCAACGTGTTAAATATTGAATTATTAAAAATGCTATTGAATTATTAAAAATGCACGTGTACTTTATTACGTTTTCTTTGTTTGATTGTACGACAAGATTCTTTTAAATTGGTCAATTTCAAGCAAAAAATCGTCGGATTACACACGTAACAGACTTTACCACGAGAAAAAAAACTCATAAAATAAACGCGATGCTTCTCGCAACACACTTGAGCGATGCACTTAATAAATATAAATTACAATTATAGAACAGGAGTATTTCTTTATATTAGTTTTTACATGAGCACACAATTGATTGCTGATATATACGTATGTAATTATGGCAGATCTCAGTGGACGTTCACATTCTCCAAGTGAGAACAAAAAAAACGAAAATAAATAATTCGCTCTGTTACTAGTCTTTCGACTAGCCAGTCAAATGGAATAATTTTATTTTGTTAGAAGAAAAAAATGCGGAACGTAAAACTTCGTGTGTTTTAACGAACGCGTTTTAAGAAACGGACGTGTGATATTTTAATTACAGATCAAAATGACTGAGATTAAACGGAAGTCCGTTCCCTCTGTCAAAGATTGTCCAATAACTTCGATAAGAAAGTGAAGTTGTCATTTCACATCTTCATTTCGTATCCTCCAGCAGAAAGATTTTCTCATTTCGTTCGGATTCACGAGATTCAATCCATTCTCGAATGATTGCGGTTCGGAAGTGGTTCCGAAACCGCTCGAATTAACCGAACGCGACCGCGGTCCGTTCCTGTAATTTATTGCAGAATTGTACGATTTCGCTGACGGCATCAGCATTATTTTATATGAGATGTGAAAGCGCCGCAAATTACTATGTAATAACGCGGAATAAAAACTTTCTACCGGAAGAAAAAAAAAAGCCACATACATAATACAACGTGCGAGTTTTACGGAACAAACCTGCTGCGGATGCGACTGTAAAACTTGAAGTGAGCGACGCATGCACAACGCGCGTTCGATCAATCGCGTTTTCGAAGTCTGACTATGTCTTCTGCTGCGCGCGCCGTGCGCTCGATCTGCATATCTTTTATCGAAGGAACAAAAACGTATTGTGTGTAGGAAAAAACTGAAAGAGGTGCTGACTTCGACTTGCGAATCCTTGAATCGCGTCGCAGCCTTCGGGTGGCACGATGACTCAGACATTCTTACCGTTAGAGCCTCCTTGTTTTCTTTTTTTGTTTTTTTTAATTTTTTTTTAGTTTTTATTTTCTTCCTTTTCATTCGCGACGCGTCGTCAGCTGCGCCTTCTTCGCGCAGATTCTTCGAGAACGAATCGGTTCGGATTTGGCGATTGAACACGAACGGAAAAACAGAACAACTTCGCTTGAGGCGTGTTGCAGAGTCCGACGAATATATCCGCGCGCGCATTGTTATCGCTTTAAAAATAGAAATAATCCGATTTAGGACGTTTAAAAAACGGAGTTCTTTTTCTTCGCGCGGCTGAAGAAATGTAATCCGTCGCTGCTTCATCGAAGAAAGGATTCACTTGGGAGGAACTTGGTTATCAATCAAAGACGCTCTTACGCCCCCGCTCTTATCGGGAGAGGGAAATCGATAATATACTTTCGATTCGAGACTTTCAAAGACCACATTCGAGTAATAGAATATTCGACGCAAACGAGATCCTTTCTCCTCGAATATCAGATGCATATAATAAATAACAAATGCAGAACGACGACGGGTGGCGGTCGAGAGACGGAAACTTTTGTTACGCGATCGCGCGCGTATGTGTGCGCGCAGGACATTTATCACTCAGAGACGGGGAAAACTGTTATTGTATTCGCGGTTTTTCTTTTTCTTTTTTTTTTTTTCTTGCGGAGAAAAAGAAGCAGGAACACGAGCCATATGACATATTGTATCCTATTTCTAAGAGACCCTGATGATGATTATAATAACGTAATCTTCGTAGTGAGAGCTTCTCGGGGAAAGCAGCACAATGTTACATATTGTGTGACGCAGTACGACGCGTTTCGCCGTGTGCGGAAAACGGCGAAAAACACATGGACGCTTAAACGTATTAAAAAAAAAAAAAAAAAAAAAAAAAAAAAAAAGCAGGAATAAACACTTAAATATATATTACTTTTATAGCGCGGCGGGATTTTACAACGTGTGTGTTGAAATTAATTTTAACTAAACTTAAGATATATACTTCGACATGTACACGTGTGTATATATATATATATTATTATTATAAATAATTCTCATAATAATATCAAAAATTGCTACACACACGCAGAATGTATATTATTATTACTGTTGCGTATCTAAAATCTAAATTGCAAAAAAAAAAAAAAAAACCAACGCGTCGTAATGCCGTCTTAATTAAGGAAATCCGAGCGTAACTTTCAGAACGGATATTAACGTCTCATCGACGAACGGGAGCGTGTCACGTAGCAACACGTATGCGCGCGCGCACACACGTGTGCCGGTTTGTCTCTGTGTGCATTAACTTCGTATTCGACTCGCACATAAATTCCGGCACGTGTATGCCGGACATGTATAATTTCAAATAAAATTTAATTTAATTCTCAAATTAAATTAAACCACACGCGTACTCGCAGTTTTTTTTTTTTTTTACTTGCTAAACAAGCGACACGAGCCACTCCTCTCGCGTTGACGAGACGTTACACAAGTATCCGATTTGGTTTCACACTACCGTTTTACCACGTACAATTGGCTTTTAAATCTTATTAAATCGCTATCAGTACCTGCTACTCGTTAAGGTAAAATGTATCGCAGCGGAGAATGCTAATCGTATTGCTATGTAGTTTGAACGCGGTCGATCGAGTTATAGCTTTCTCTTCCGACGCGCGCGTTATTGGCGCGATCGCGGCGGAATATTATCACGGCGATTGTTGTGTGAATACGCGCGGAACAATGTGATATTTACACTTTATCGTGATATATTATTTTTTTTATTGTAATGTGTTTAATGTAGATTTTTTTTGTTTTTTTTTTGCTCTCTCTCTCTGTAAATCGTCACCGCATGATATGACATACGTGTTTTTTTCTCCGATATTTTAAATCCTTAATTCAACACTTTTTCTCACTGCTATGTTATTACAAACAATGAAATAACCGAACGAATCTTTCTCGTCAATCCACGTTAAAATGTTTATAACGCGTTCTGAGATATATCAATTTACAAAATGTAAAAAACCAACACACACACACACACATTTTTCAAAGCCGATAAAACAAAACAAAAATTGCGAAATAAAAACTGCAAATGCGACGAAGCGCGCGCAAATATAACAAATTTTAATGGAAGTAAATTAAATCGAATCTTTCGCACGGATATGTCATATCATAGCGTACCTTTCATCGTCAAAAACAAACCGCGACGGGGGTAATTCGTAAACGTTTCAAATTTTTCAAGCAAATCGCACATTCGAGCGCGCGTTTCCACCGGTTGTTGTCGATTATTTATTTATCAATAAATCTCGTAGCTCGAGACATCCGTGAACGCGGATATATATATATATATATATATTAATCATATGGTTATGTTATTTTTAGATAAATAAATTTTTCACTGTTTTTATTTTTGTTTTTACGCACAAGAAAAAAGCTATGCAATATATATTTATATATTTCGAATTATAAAAAGTGTTTGTTGTCTACTCTATTTACGCGTTATTTTTCATTATCGTTTTATAACATGTACCGTCTAAGAACATGTGCCTGAAGTTTTTTTTTTGTTTTTTTTTTGTAAAAAGGACACGTGAGTTTCTACATATTCTAATTGTATATAAATCTAATTCGCATAATAATTTCTATACGAGCAAATAAAAGTACTTACGATCATATCGTAGCTTTAAAAGAAGAAACTCGATCTCTGTAAATTTCACGCGTGCTTTATACCGAGTCTCTCTCTCTCTCTCTCTCTCTCTCTTCTTCCACGAGCCGCGGTATGTGAGCCGCGCGCTGATTGTCGCAACCCGACACATAAAGTGGAGATTCTCAGCTGATATATATATGCGCCTCCCCCGCATAGTACGGGGGAAGGCATTCGTGATCTGAAAAATTTAGAGAGTTCATTTCGCGGGATTACCTGTGGGAGAGCGCACAAAGAGTCCGTTTCCGCGCGGCGGAACGTGCGACGCGAACAAACTGATCATTATTACTAATTAACTGTACACAATCATCTTGTCTCTCGTTCATGTTCGGGTCCCGTTATTATTCGGACGTAAGGCCGCGCGAAACAGAAAGCCTTAATATACGCGAACACGATCCTGGGGAGGGAGGGAAGAGTATAGAGACGCTTGCGCGTCGGATTTCCTTCCGAGTTTCCTCGGGTTTCGCGCGATGATATTCCGCGCGCTGAAATCCGCTCGGCAGAAACATCGACTCCAACCAGGCCGCCGATTGTGCGCGTTCGGCTGTGTCGTCGCGATCCGAATTACATTCGCGCGCGATTCGTCGAATTTTCTCATTCGGTCCAACTTTTTTTTTTTCGCTATATCAAAATATTTTACATCTAATTCGTCTATTTTCTTACGTTCTTTCTTTACATTTATACGTATACGTCTTCGGAGGGGGGTTTCTCCCCCTTTCTCCTATTTCTTGATATACATATAAATTAAATTGTATTACACTATCAAGATTTTTTTTTCCTTTTATTCCTATCAAGACGCGAGTCTGCGAATCCGATCGATCGATGCGACGACGTGAGAAATTTCCCTAACAATGTCTCGTTCTTGTACGCGCGCTCTCTCGCAGTTTTACTGCGTCATGCATCGTTTCCTTATATACTGATAAACGTCGAAAGACTCACCTGCTTGAAAATGATAATTACGTTCTATATGTGTAATCGTCCGTCGACCCACGGACAGGGTTTTGATAAAAAAAAATGTCAATTATACTTTCTTTTGTTATAAGCATTTCTTTCTCTACTTACGTTATCTCTTTCTCTATATATGCTTTGTCTATGAGAAACCTTCAAAAGTGTTTTGAAAGGATACGGATCTATCGAGTATTCGGAACGAGTCTTGAAAGTGTTCGTTCGAAAATGCGCATTTTCAATTCTTTTCGAGTTCTACGCGGTAAGAAAGCGAGATATTTAAACATTCAATTCAACGAAATTTAATTTAAGCACACTAACAATTACTTTTGTTTTTTTTTTATCACTTGAGATATGATACTTACAGTTTTTCGTTATTAGAGATATGATTATCATTATTATTATTATTATTATTATTATTATTATTATTACTTGCGTTTGTTATTATTTGTTTCTTTATTATTAAAGATATGATATGAATACACGCCTTGATATTACATCGCGGTAAAAATTGGAAAAATGTTGAAACGCAAAATGAGAAATTCATTTAAAAATATGCAAATAAAAACATCAGAGTCGATGTTTTATATCGCATAGACGTTTCATATTGCATATACAACGAGTATGCATATATATATGCATATATATATACGTATATATATATATATATAATGTATGTATGTATATATACATATACATATACATATACATATACATATATATATATATATATATATATATATAGTGTATATTACATATGTATATATATTTTCGACGACCGAACAAGACTCGTTCCCGAGACTTCAATACATATTGCGTTTTTCGTCTACTATCTAGTTTGTCGTTCTTTACTATCTACTTGATTGTTTACGTTTATCCAATTCCTGCAAAATTCGAGGCTAAACATTCGAAGAATCTTATTTAAGTTTCTGTACTAATATTATATGCGGAAAAAAGGCGAGTTAGTCTCCTATATCGTTTTATACACAGGCTAATTTCCTCTCTTTCTCTCTTTTTCTCCCATCCTTTTCTCCAAACCCCGTCACACATTTAAATTTATTAGAAGAAGATTGTGGATCGTGGATTGTAGACACGCTCTTATTGCAATAATTACCTACGAGGTACCCGCATTTTTGAGGAAGAGACTTGTGACTTATTTACATGCGAGGATGTTGTCTTTTAAAACTCACTCTCTCACTCTCTCATTTTCTCATTCTCTCACTCACACACTTACTTTCTCTCTCTCTCTCTATCTTTCCATAAGTTAATACGTACATAAGACTACGCGTGTACATATATTGCATTCAGTCCTATATTCGCTTGTTTGTTACACTTGCGTTAAATAAATTATTTACAACAACCTTGAGATTACGCTGTTAAACGTCTCGTATTTACGTTACATTAATGAACAAGGAACTCTGCGTTGTAGAAATCATCATTTTCTGTGTGTGCCTCGATTCAGTATCTGAAACAACGTTTCTTGAACTCGGAAACTAAAAATAGGAGCTTGTCTTGAAGTTTCGCGAGAAGACTGACACGCGCGAAGGTGTGTACATACGTCATGTACATACGTACACGTACGTACGCACGTGCGCGGCGATGTATTTCGCGCGAGCATAACGATCTTATCCGAGTAGATAGTAGTCGCGCAGCACTGGCGGTTGCGCGTTGTTGTCGTCGTCGTCGTTTTCTCCGCGCAAAATGCAAAATGTAAATGCAATTCGAAATCTTACGCGTGCGTAAATTAAATGCTCGATGACTAAAATCTCTTCGCTCGAGAGACGAGGAAACAAAATAAAAACAAAACACAGACGGAAGAAAAGGAAAGTATTGCTAATGATGTACATAAAAAAAAAAAATGCAGGAAAATGACTTGTTATAAAGCGTGTGCGTGTACAACATGTTCAAGAACAGCTGCTTCAGAAACTTATGTATGTCCGTAACAAAGGACATAGAAAAGAAAGTAACTCTTGAAAAGGAATGAATAAACGATATACATGGCAGGAAAAAGGACTCAGACGTGTTTGAGAAAAAAGAAACACGGGTCTAAAAGGAAACTCTCTCCCGCAGGAAGAGCTTCCTGGTGTGTGGGATAAAAATGCTATTTTCTTATCTAATAGTGTTCGATGGCTTAGCATCTTCTATGTACCGTCTCTCTTCTATACACACTGTGTCGGGATGATGCGCGCGCGAGGTGAGGTGTTTCACCCGCATTCGCTCTACCGATTAGATGCAATCGAGTGTCAATCGGGTGCCAACAACAAGAGGACACGAAACACACTTACAAACGCCAACGAACAAACGAGCATGCGAGCGACTTGGTAACATTTTTGTTTTGTTTTGTTTTTTTTCCTTTAATCTTCGTTCGACAAGTCGGACCACTCGCGTATTGCCCTGAGTATTGTTTGTACATATTAATATCTACAGGTCGTTTCGCGAATTTTTTGTGACCAAAGAGGGTAGTTTTCTTTCTCTCGAGAAAATTTATCTTACACACCCGCTTCTCTTCAATCAAATACGTCGCCTAATCTCATCGGTCGAGCGGAACATCTTCGAAGTTAGTTACATTACCAAAGTGCTGGAAACCGTTCTTGAAGATTCGACCCCGGCTGGTGCCCGCTTTCGTCTGATCGAGCAGCGTCACGTTGTCGTTGTCGAAGCCCTTCACCCACCTGGCCCCGGTCTCGTGGCCCCAGTGAAACCGAATCGGCGCGGCGTTGTGATAGACCTTCTTGACACCCTGACTGCGTATCTCGATACCCTCGTCCGAGTGATAGAACGACTTCTCGCAGAAGTCCTGGCCGAGAAACGGCTCCAGCTCGGTGACGATCTCCATGAAAGTCGGGCGTTCGCTGGGCCGCCACTTGAAGCACTTCTCCATTATCTTCTGTATCATCTCGGGACAATTGCGCGGTATATTCAGCACGCCTTTGTGTAACACGTGATGCAACACCTCCTCGTTCGAGAAACCTTGATACGGTATCTCGGCGAGTGTGAGTATTTCGTACAGCACGACGCCGAACGACCACACATCCGTGTCGGACGTGAACACGCCGTCGGATAGGCACTCCGGCGCCATCCATCGTATCGGCAACAAACCCTTCTTGCTGATCTTGTAATAATCGGTCTCGTATATGTCCCTCGCCATGCCGAAGTCGCCGATCTTGCAGACCAGGTCCTTGGACACCATGCAATTGCGCGCCGCCAGATCCCGATGCACGAATTTCTTTGACTCCAGATAGGCCATGCCGTCGGCGATCTCCGCCGCCATCCTCATTATACGGGGCGCGTCCGGCACCATGTCGGTGTCGCGTATTTTGCGCAGATAGTTCTTCAGGTCGCCGTTCTCCATGAGCTCCATTATGACGAACGGCGGATTGCCCATCGAGACCACACCTAGGAGCTTGATGATGTGAAACGTCGAGAAGTTCTTCATCACCGACGCTTCGTTCAGAAACTCGTGCTTGTCCCGCTGACTCGCGTTCTCGGAGATCGTCTTGATGGCCACTTGTATGGTTCCGTCCAGATATCCCCGATACACCATGCCGAAATGACCCAAACCGAACGCCTCAACAATCTCGACGTTCTCTCTCGGCACTTCCCAACTGTCGACCACGTACTTGGTCTCGATGTAGTCCGGATTCACGCTGGCTATCAGTCGTTCCTGCTTCTTCTTCAGACGGCTCCTAATGATGAACACAGCCGTTATCGTAGCGGCCACTAGCACTATTATAGTCACCACCGTTGCCACCACTATCTGATTGTTGCCCGTTAAACCGACAGAGAAATAAATCGCGTCGGTAAAGGAACCGTCACCCGCTAATGACGTTGAACGCATCCTAAGACTGTACTGACCCGGACTGAGATTTCTTATGTAATGGCTATTGTACTTTTCGTCGCGTCTGGTGCACGGTATGCACTCGGTGCTCTTCTTCGCGTCCTTCACGTCCAGATTCGTGTACTCGACGGTGTACGAGACGGTAAAGGCGTTCGGATGCTTGACCGGTTCCCAGGTGACCTTAACTATCGTGTTATTGATGATGTGGACCTTCACATTGTGAACGTCGTCCGCATTCGGCCGTTTCTTCGTCCGGACGTTCGTGTACTGAATGGATGAGCACATTTGCGTGTCGCCATCGACTTTTCTGCCGCACGCAGCGACCGTAATGGTGTACAGAGAATAATGGCGCAGGTTCTTCAAGAGATACGAATTATCCTTAACACTCACGTTAAAGATCTCGTTGTCCGAAACGTCCGTTGTCTTTTGCTTTTCCTGCGCGGATGACAGACTGTTGGTTAGGTCATACAATTTGTCCGGCGTGTTGTAGTTGTTGAACACGCAGTAATCCTTCCAACCGGTCGACACGTAACTGATAGTGTTCTCGTGGCAGAAGATCTGAAACTCTTTGGAAGCTCCGATCTTCGCGTCTTTGGAACAGCACGAATTCGGACTCGAAATCAGTGGCGTCTTGATCGTCACCTCGTGTATCTCTTTTTTCTCGATGTCGCTGATCAACGTGTCGACGCAGTAATCTCGAGAAGCGATCAGCTCCTTGTCGTCCAATCGAATCGTGCTGGAAATCAAGTAGTAACCAATAGGACCGTTCGGATACATCGGCGGACTCCACTTGACCAAGATCTCGCTGTCGCTTATCGCGATCGAGGTAACGTTCGTCGGTACCGACGGTATCGCGCTTTTCGTCCGGAAGAAGATTATCTCCGACTGACCTACCGGACTCATGAAGGAATTTTTGTTTCTCGCCGTGAACGTCTTCACGTACGCGGCGTACATGGTGTACGGTTTCAGATTCGTGATGTTCTTCGAAACGGTCGAATTCAAACTCGGTATGCCGACGTCCACGGTCTGCCACGTGTTGTTGCCGCAAGCGTTCGCCTCGTACGTTATGTTCTCATTTTCGGTTTCTATGTAATTTAGCAAATAATTAAGAAGCTGTTGGCCTTCCAACGGCTTGTAACTGTCCCAACTTAAAAGCACGTGATCCGTACCCCGCACCACCACCGTAATGTTTATATTGACGATGTTGCACGCAACTTTGTCACCGTTCGATTCCGGTTGCACTTCGAGATCCGTAAAGTTCGTGATGTTCACCATTCTGCCCAACTGTTCGATCTTGGACAGGCAGAGCTTGGGATTGTAATGAAAGAACAATCTGCCGTTCTCTATCGTTATCTTTTGAGACGGCGGGAAAAGGGAGGAGAGATTCGGATTGTCCAGAACTACGAAACTCGCGTTGTTAATGTCCAGATTTTCGCCCTTGATCACCTTGAGCTTCTTGAAGAAGCTCAGCGACGTAATCGGAAAGGAATGCGTTATCTTCAGGTATTCGGTGATCTCCTCGATCATGCCGAACGCGTCCGCCAATTCGTTCATTATGTTCGGATTTCCGTTTCTGATTTGAAACTCTAAGGCCCCCTTCACTACCGTGATACCGCGGAAACTCTGAGCGTCCGAGATGTGACGTATAATAGCGCCGTTGGCGGTTTTGCGGCACTGGCCCTTACAAGCCCGACAGGTTGTTTCCTGTAATCCGAAAAAAAATCGAAAGAAAAATCACAAAAAACATACACACGTACAAAAAAAAAAAAAAAAAAAAAAAAAAATTCCAAAAGCAGAAGCAAGTTGTGTCATACATTTTTCTCGATAGCGTCCTCGTAACCATCGGGACATTGGGTGACGCACGATTTGTTGAAAGGTCGCCACAGTTGACTCTCTTCCAGTTTAGAATATCTCCTAATGTTGTTCATCATTTGACACTCATCCTTGCTGATACATCGTCTCGACAGATATGCAAACCTGCCGGCACAAACAAACCGCTGTTACCAGCAGAAAAGGAGAAGAAGAACGTCCAACCATTACGTAACTCAGCGCGAGCGCGAACGTCTACTAAAATATATAATGTACGAGATAGCGCAATCTTTGTCTCCGCGAACAAATATTTTGCGAAGATACTTCGAAGCAACTTTATCTTAATAAACGTTTATTCAATCCTTTATCTCTTTCTCGAAAAGCTCTACGTCTTTCCGAGAATTATTACTTTATAACGGACGGGGATTTTTAATTCGATTCTCCGATCGTCAAAGATATTTAAAAAAAAAACATTAACGATAAACACACACGAAATTCTATTGGCGACTATTTAGTTTCTCACGAACAGAGTTTGTGCATTTCCGCAAACAACGATTATACTTACAAATTGTCCGGGCAGCTTTTGATACACTTTCCCTCGTGTCGATAATATTTGCACACGTAACACTCGCTGTCGCTCGGACCGTAACACTCCCCGAGACATTGCTCGTGACACCTCGGTTGTTCCAGGTTCTGACAACGTTGCGCGGTCCAGCAATAGCCGTCGGGACACTGAGAACATCCTGCAGCAACATCGAAAGCATTTCCACGTAGCGATAAACTTAATCAAATCTTTTCCCTCGATATATAAAAAGAAAAAAATCAAGCGTTTTTTTTTTTTTTTTTTTTTTTTGGCGTTCCAATTCACGGTATTGGTGAAGCAGAGATTGGGATTCTTCTCGATGCGCACGCCGCCACGGGAGATCTTGGTCAGACTCGTGAGACCGATCTGTGTGTGTGTGTGTGTGAGAAAAAATTTCAGAGCAGTATTAGATTCGAGGAATTACGCGTCAAAGGTCGAACGGCCGGTTAATTTGATTGACTGATTAATGTCACTTCGCCCCGGGCATTTGACCAAAAAGTCTCGCATACACAGACCGGATCATTCAAACACTTTCGAATTAACTGGACTTGATTTGGCGTGGGAATAAAATGATCGTGTTATGAATATCGTACGTGACATGACGTGCGATTCATTTTTTGTGACACACGTACTGCACGAACTTAAAAAGTGCTTTCTAACGTTCGCGTCGTGCGTTGTTTCTCTCAACAATGCGATATGTTGAACTTGACCAAAAAAAAAAAAATTCCCACTCCGAACCAAATCTCTTCGCTTTTTGCAACAATCTTGTTATCAAGGTAATCGTCCCAGTGTTATTTATTAGAGAAATAATTATGTAAATATCAAACAATTCTCAACATTTTGACTATTTTTTAGATTTTTTTGAATATTAGTTCGTAAAACTTTACGTATGTTGATACTTTGTGTTACAATTGTTTCTTTAAAAAAAAAATGTTCGGCCGGGGCGGACATTGGGGCATTTGCCAAAAAGAAAAGAGTAAAAAGACAGCAGAGAGAAGAAAACAAAAATTGCAGGAAAAAAAAGCCTCAGAGAAGAGCTTGAGCGTGAAATTCTAGAGTCTTACTTCCTGCAGGCTCTTCATCTCGTAAATCATGAAGGCGTAGTCGGTGAGCAGTATGTCGCCTCTGATGACCGCGAGATTCGGGAAAAGTTTGCTGAGACTCTTCAACCCGTCGACGCGATACAAGAGGAAGTAACCGGTGATCTCTCTCAATTCCGGGAAGCTAACGTTCTCGAAATCCGCCTCGGTGTTGTTCTCGATCAGCACAATTTGGAGAAAACCCTCGATCACGCGACAATCATTCAGATTCGCATCGAAGAAGGACTGAACGTTGTTCCTGATGTCCGTGCTCTGACAAATACCGTCCCCGATAGTCACGTTCTTTATGCGTTCTTTCTCCCGCACCGTCGATTTCGCGTGCGACTTCGGCAGATTCGACGATTGACTAGACTGTTGATTGCCCTTCAATTCATCGACGTCCATCGGTCTGAAACAACGGTGTTCCCTCGCTGACTGATCGAAAATCGTGGTGATTTTTTTTTTTTTCGAACGATCGAAAAACGACGTATCAATGGAATCCTTTCAAAACAATTTTCTCTTTTAACAAACACACGTATCAACGAAATACTTTCAAAGCGATTCTATGTTATACCTCTCTTTTTCTTTGAGCAAATCATTTAAAGATTGGCAGTTCATGTTTGTGCAAATATTGAACTTTGAAAATTTCACTACGTAATGCTTTTGAATTATTTATCGATTCTCTTATCAATGTTTCGCAAAAACAGTTTTTATCGGAAAACTTGGTCAAAACGTGCAGTTTTTAAAAATAAAACTATAACTTGACCCATAATCTTGATGTTTAAAAAAATAATAAAAAACCCAACATATATATTTGTTTTTTAAAATGTGTAGCGTTCGAGCGATCTTTTGATAAAAAAAAAAAAAAGAAAAAAAAGAAAAAAAATTCAAACTACAATTCGCGAGAGTAAAAGGAATTACCAGCGTTTAAAGAATGACCCTTTTGTGCGCGATATCGCCGATTGTTCGTTTGACGAAATTAGCGGAGTGTGCATATCTGCTGATAAATGTTAGGAGAGATCAAAGAGAGACGAGAATTTCAATTTCAACAAGCGCGCACGAGGGTCCGGACATTTCGATACTTGGTAGGATAACCGATCCGGCAAAATTAATTGTTAAAGAAAATAAATGGAAAAAAGAAAAAAGAAACGCTGTTAAAATTTATTCCACTCCAATAAACGTTAAAGTGTCTCGCCAGCGTTCTAATTATTTAAAACATTCCACTTGAAAATCTTTACCGAGAGAATATCGTCAATTTACGCGAGTGCGCGCGAGCGCGCGAAGCGTAAATCGAAAACTTGCAGTCGGCGTATCACGTACGCTCTCCAGTTACGAAAGAATTTGCTGATAACACTTGAACGATCGCAAAAGTTTCCTAGTCGCGTTTCGCAACCCTAAAATATCGAGCTCTCGCTTCGAAAAAGCAAAATGACTTATTCAATCGATGTTTCCGCGTTTCTTTGAGAGATTTATAATAATAAAAACTTATAGCGAGAACACGAAGAAATTGTGTAAATTAATTAAAACAAGTTTTACAGAAGTATACAAGATTCTGTGAATGTCCAATCAGTAATGAGAGATACAAAAAAAAAAAAAAGTTTTTATATCAAATCGGTTGGCTACTGGTTCGTTAAATAATCTTAAAGTATACGCGTAAAATGTAACTGACGTTCTAACATTTTTTAACTAAAATAATTAAACATGAAATTTTAAAGCGCGTATATATTTTTGTAATATATGCCGTACCTGGACTGAGAAATGGCCCTGTTGTTTCTGTAAGCTGTCGGACTGTTCGGGCCGAGAGCTTGGTCGATGACCGCCGAGTTTCGATTGTGGTAGAAATCCTCCGGGTACTCGGACCTGTCCGTGTAATCAGGCTCGTACTTGCCCTTAGCGCTTTTATCCCGGTGCTTCGCGGTCGATTTCGACCATTTTTTCTCCTGGCAAAGCGCCAGGCCCACCACCGTAACACACAGAACGAACGGCAGCAGCGACTTCCTCGTCTTCATCTCCTTGTCTCATTGAACACCGCGCGCTCGGGGCCGCCCGTACAACGTTCCCGACTTATAATCCCCCACGTGTCCGTTCCCCCCGCTTTCGTTCGTTTTTGATTGATCGACGATTGATAGTCGACCCTGCGACGAGAAAGGATTTTCGTTCTCCTTTCCCGTCTCCTCGCCGCGCGTTTCCTCACCCGTCCGTGACCAAAAAACAAAAAAGTCTTCCGTGTCCAAATGTTGTGTTTGTTCAAAAAACTCTCTTCTCGGACTTTTCACAGACTGGGATTAAAACTGGAAAATAAATCATAAATGTTTTTGTTTAATTTTTGCGAAGAGTTAACAATTTGAGTTAATTTCGCGCGACGACTCTCTGTTTTCCACTGCATTGGTTTATCTCGCAGTTGAAAAAAAAAAATTAAAATAATTAGACAGAAGTAATTGAAGAACAATAGTAATAAAATTAAAGAAGTATACATACAAAATATGTACATATATACATATAAAATATATTTTCCTATTTTATATATATATATACATGTGTGTGTGTGTATACATATGTAAAATTATTATGTATCAAAGAAGAGACGAGTTGGATCAGATAAACGAACTATAATTGCGAATTATCTCAGTAATTGACCTCTTTGAATCCCCCTTCGAATCTCTCTGCTATGTGTCGGAGTTAAATACCTTAGACATCCCGAAAGTATCAGGAACAGTGGCGCAAGTTTCTCCCGCGTCTAATTTCTTCTAAGAAGATTAGCGGATGAAAGAAGGCCGATTAGGTAACGGAACACGCGCCCGTGTTCCGAGACAAGAAGATGTATAAAAACAATCCTGTTTTCGAACTTGACGACGGAGTTCGTTAAATCCAAAGTAGAACGCTTGATTAAGGTCTTCCTCTCGTTAAAAGCTTCTGCCGCGTGCGCGCGCCCGCGTTAATTTCTGCGAAGACTCGAGGGGTTTACGTTACAACCCACTCCGGACAAATAAAACAACGAACTAATAAGTGGGGAAAACTATTATTCCCGCCCGTTTGCGCGTTGTCGGACCTGCGCAACTTCGAAGCGTGTCCGAGTTCTTCACCGCAAAAGCGAGAAAAAAACAAAAACAAAAAAAACAAATTTCCAGAGTTATATATTTCTCGGTGCAGGCTCTCGTCTCCGCGCCGCGCCGTGCGACGATCGATCGCACTTCGCGTCCGGGAGGCTCGCAAGAACTCCCGCGAAATTCCCCCGGGATCCGCGAGATCCGTCACGTCTATGTATCGTCGTCTCGCGAAAAGTGCATGCGGCACAACGTCGTCTCTGACATCTGAAAATGTCTTTGCCGAGCAGAGTCTCTTGACGAGAATATAAAGTATTTCTTTCTTCTTTTTTTTTTTTTTTTTTTGGCCTTCATTCTCGCCAACAAAAATTGAGTGAGACACGCTATTTAAAACATCAGAGAATAATCAGAGTTGAAATGCGCACTTTCGTTCCATCACATCTTGTCAATTTGACAAGCATATAAAAAACGTTTCGTTAATTCCTTTGATATTTAAATAATTAATTAACAAACCAAGTAGCTTTCAGCTACAGAATTTTAATGTTTCTGTCAACGTACTTATACGTTTGAACAAAAAGCACTTTAATAATTTCCATAATTTGAAATAAGAAATTCCAACGTCATTTCGACAAGTTTGGACGTTTCGATGTTGATGAAACTTTAATTTGCTCGCAAAGAAAATGAGCAGAGAGCGCAAAATAGTCGTCATCTCGACAACATTAATTTTGCTATCACGGTTTTATCTGCGTATTCGTTGCGAATATATAATACATTTATTTCAGCGTCTCTTAATATGTTTTGAGAATAGTTTTGTTCGGAACAAAACTATCCTCAAAGCTCGGGAAAATTCACGTAATGACGAACAGTCAAATTTTTACGAAATCTAAATACACCAAAGAGTTTGAACGCACCGACAGATATACGTATTCTATCTTCAATTAGCGGTTTTCGTAACATGCTCTGAACGCATCGGGTCGTTAAAGGAAATTAGCATAGAATGCTCTCAAAAAAAAAATGTTGGACGTATCCGCTAATTAAGACGGCATAAAAACACACCAACTGTCTAAACTAGTTTACAAATTAATATAACATAGTTAGGCACAATTGAAACGCTCGCCGGTATATGGAAGTTCTCGTTGTGTTTTTTGCTCTCGTTTTTTTTTTTTTTTTTTTTTTTTTTTTTATTTGCAATTTAAATTATTCGGA
This sequence comes from Pseudomyrmex flavicornis, assembly GCA_014825475.1. Classification (NCBI taxonomy): domain Eukaryota; kingdom Metazoa; phylum Arthropoda; class Insecta; order Hymenoptera; family Formicidae; genus Pseudomyrmex; species Pseudomyrmex flavicornis. Next base: position 23,079 of record QVNW01002886.1, read on the forward strand.
CTTTCAATATAATAGCGACCGATAATTAAAATATTTCGGTTACCTCTCTTTTCAACGGAAGGAGCAAAAAATAATCACAACAAAAATTTCTCTAATAAAATGTAACCGGGTACGGGAACAATTACATTAAAAAATGATACGCAATAACAATATATATATATATATATATATCCTTGTTATATTCTAACGTTACTAGCACTCTAGCGCGCTTTTGTAGCCATTATTTCATAATAGTCATTATAATGTCCTTTTGTGCGCGCAATGTAATTATATACTCCATACATATGCAAAATTACTGTATCGTATATCTCCCGAGCAGAAATTTCATTAATCACGTTCATTACCACTAGTTGCAACTACTTATTAAATACCCATCAATCAGTGCTCAAATAATTTCAAGTGGTCGTCCCAGGCGCGCACGTAATCATTACGTGTAATCATGGAATGTTTTCGCGAAGAAGCGCGTCTGCTCAAACCTAACCCTAACCGATAATAATAACGAAAGACATTCATTTTTTTTTCCTTTTTCTTTCTTTTTTTTTGCAAAAACTAGTTTAACCGTCACTGTGACGTCGTGTTGCAAAATCCCTATGCAAGTTACGCAGTTGATTACTTTCTTACAAATTCACGGCGGTATTCGCGGAAGCGTCGCACATGCATCCGAGTTTATCAACTTTGTAATTAACTACGGTACTACTGTAATAAACTACGGTAAACTAAGTTGATTTAGCTTAAACATTGAGTCGAAGACTCAAACGCGAAACTGTTAATTAAAGACAAACCGATACACATCGTTCGAGGAAATCTTCTCAGTTTGTTCCGTAAAAAAAAAAAAAAGAAAGCAGAGAAGAAGTTTAAAAGAGATCGTTTGAACAAACGTATCGCTCTTTCATTCCAACAGATTCTATTTTTTTTTTTTTTGTTTTTAATAAAATAATAGAATAATGTAGATAGCTTTGACAGTCGTTGAGAGTTTAATCACATTAGTTTACGTTCACAAAGTGAGTCCGCGAGAGCGAGTCGAACGCTAAAGGCGGACGCGTTCTTTGACAAGCAAAGAAGGCAATCTTTCTGCGGCAGTTTTTTAATAGTTTCTTTTCCTCAAAAGCGCTCCCTTTGACTTTGTTTATTAAATATCGCCAGTTATATTTAACTAGCTTTGGGGAAAAAAACAGAGTCTTCTTTAAAAATAATACCTACGAATGATTTTTCTGCGCACACCAATCAATTTCCCTCACTTTTCGCAGAGGCTGTCTCGATGTGACGAAAACGTCGATTTTTTTTTTTTTTTCAGAAGCACGTTTGAAAATTTCGACATCTTCGAATTTACGTAACGCCCGATTTTTTTTTTTTTTTTGCCGTAACTTCACCTCTGCGCTCTATTGTTCGGAAATGTCAGACGTACCAACGCCGCCTCGGATTACGAGGAGGTCAGCAGCAACGAGGGGGGGGATTCAGGACGAGCGATTTTTTCAAAACTCGTGTTCGCGTAAAACGATCACTCATCGCGTTCACGGAAAAAAGACGTGCGGTTTTTTGTTTTCGAAAAGACATTTCTCAAAGGAATTTACGCGAGAAACTCATCGCATCATCGCGATGATATCACAATGGAAATGTGGAAATCTAATTTATTTATCCTCCCCCGCGTCTTCCGGAAGTCGCGTCTCATCACATATGAGTTATGCCACATATATATTTTTCTCGTGTTTCCACTCGCGTTTTACGAAGCCATTTTACGAAAGACGGAATCGCGATATCCTTGAGACGTTATCTCGCGTGGGCGTCGCCCTGGAGAATCGTTGAATTATTCCTGCATTTCCTCTCCCGCTCTTTCCACCAACTCCTCGTGATTCGAGCGAGCAACGTTGCTGATAAATCCGCACATCTCTGCACACACAACCGGCGAATGCGTGTACACACACACACACATTCGCGGTATATAAATCCACTTATTTCTAGTCATTGAGTCAAAAGGGAGATTACGAGGGTTCACAGACGTGTGACACATTATGGAAACGTAAAGACGCAATCGCTATCCGGAATTTATTTCACGCTCGGACGGCGTTTCGACAGCTGCTGATCTTTGTTTACGACCGTTTTACGCACTCACTCTGTCGCGCACTTCGCGCGAGAGCGAATTACGCACGTTTCAATGAAGTAAAGAGGAAGAGAGTCCTTCGCGCTTACGAGAGTCGATGATTTACATAAAACGCCGAAGAAAACACACAACGCGCGCGTCGGCGTAAATCTCTTCTCTTCTCTGCTGACGTCATAATCCGATGCGGTTTGAAGTCGACAGGCAGAATGTCCATGACGCGCGCGCGATTCTCTCTTACCCGTAAATTATTGTGAGGTCTCTCGCGAGAGACCAGCTTTCCTCGTGTATACATATATATATACCTGACGGCGATAACTATGTCGCCGACTACTTGGTAGCAGAGTTTGTTGCCTGCGCGCGCAGAGGGGCGAAAATATCTCAATTCGCGATATTATAAATGTCACGATAACGATCGAGAAAAACGTGGAATCTGGTTTCTTTCTCTCCGAAGCCGATTAAACACGCCCGATGCGCATATACAATAAAACGCGCACGAGTACTTTTTTAATGTTGCGCGATAAGGTGCGAAGATAGCGAAGAAGCGGAAAAAGACATACGCGATCTGTGCAACTGTTCGGTTGTTTTTTTGTTTTTTTTTTGTTTTTTTGTTCTTCGTCTCCAGAGATATGCGGAATTTAAAACAATTTCCGTGAGAGATTACACGCGCGCGCGCACAGGTATTCGGTCAGGCGTGAATCCGCGCGCGTTGCAAGCTACGCGAAGAAAGAAGAATTCTTAGAGAGTGTCGACTTAAGCGGCTCTGTGCTATTTCACCAGCTATCTCGGGGAAAAACAAAAAAAAATTACACGTCTCCACTACAAAGTTACGATAATTAACGTGTTTCCCGCCGCTTCCCAATTAATCATGTTCTTTTTTATCTTTATTTTTTTGATCTCGCACTGAGAAAAAAAAAGGAGGGGAAAAAACACCTGCGAGAGCGCCGTCCATTACCTAATGGATATATCAATTAATTAATGAAAGCGTAGGAAAAAAGTTGCTAAATAATAATAAAAAAAAAAAAAGAGAATGTTTAAATGTACTTTTTTTTATGTTTGTTTTCAAAGCGAAAACATATTACTTAGACTCTCGCGTCCAGATAAAAACGCGCGCGCCCGAGATTTTTCTCTCTCTTCAGAGAGAGAGAGAGAGAAAGAGAGAGAGAAAAAGGGGCTCTTGTTAAATTAATTAATTAACGTTGAAATCTCATGCGTCGAATAATAACAGCTTATTTTTCTGATCGCGGAGAGAGTACATAAACACGTCAAAATCAACACTTTTGGGCGCGCGACTCCCCGCTGTTCCTCAGGTAACGAGGGGAAGAAAGAGGACTCACGAGAAAGAAGCGCGGCGCATGTGGTGTGTCGGAATTCAAACACATCTCGGGTCGCGCGACTTAGTTTCTTTTTTTTTTTTCCTTTCTTTTTTCTTTTCGGTAACTTCGCCTCACGAGACAGCGAAGCGAGAGAGCGAATGAAGTTGGGATGTTTTTGCGCGGACGGCGGAATTCCCGAAGTAGACAACTCCGTTGGCGATCCGAGATTCGGCGAAAGATGAATGGGGGTCCCGTGCTTCTTTTCGCAGCAGCAATGTGCCGCGCGCTCTTTCACCAGAGCGGAATATTTAGAATACGCGCGTCGAGATAGGCCCGCATATTACGATGTAGTTTGTCGGCGGTGAAATCGAAAGAGAAGTTGCCGCCGGGAAGTCTTCTTCTTCTTCTTTTTTTTCTTCTTTCTTTGTTTTTTTTTCTCTCGTTTCTTTTTTTCTTCCATCCCCGGTCGAGAAACAAAATGACTCACACGAGCAACCGGGTTCGAAGTGTGACAGCCGAATACCTCCCGGATAGTTTACACGATGTGAAGAGAGGCTTTCGGATCTTCATATTTCATGCGGAAATTCGACTGCGCGCGCTCCTCTGTCGCATCAATATTATTTACGACTTGTTTACCGCTATCTGATATCCGTCTCTCGGTCTTGAAACAAAGATTCTTCCAATGGAAAAGACGACGATAAAAAATGAAATAAGGCGAATAAAAGCGTAAACGCGCGAATGTTCGCGAACGTATGAAGTTTTTTGTATAAATTTCGCCACGTGTGATAGAAAGAACCTGTGACAGAAGAACAATTTACAACAAATATATGAATCTCACACACACACACACGCGCGCGCGCGCGGTTTTCTCGATATTCAATTGCATAAGAGAAACACAATAAGACTTCGTTAAAAAGTTTTTAATGTGTCAATTAATCGCACGTATTATGATTTGAAATCAAATTCTCAATTCGAAACAGTAAAAATTCATTTGATTTTCTTTCAAGAGTGATTTCTTTGCGTTGAAAATTCTTTTCTTTTACAAATCTTTCGATCGAATGACCTTTGCGCGCGTCCGCAATCGCGCAGCGTGAACTTCAAAACCGCGCCTCTCGCCACATTGTTGCACTTTCTCTGAGAGTGCGCGCTGCGGCGCGTGTCTCTTCTCGCTCTCGGGATGATTTCGAAGTATCATATTTTTAAATATCATCCTTGTTTTTGCCTTTAATTTATTTTTAATGCACACGCGCGCGACGAGAATGACGAGAGAGAAAATACCGAATAACGGAAATGGGGGGAATGAGTTGCGGCGAGCGTGCGCGGTATTGCCAATCGCGCGATAAGATCGGCTTCAGCGCATTTTCGATGATTAATGACGACGATGTTCATTACGCGACGCGTCCTTTGTCATTCTCCCCTTATTTCTCTTCCTCCCCCCCTCCCCCCGTTTGCGGTTTTCGCATCTTTTTCTCTTATTCCGCGCGCGCACACACGTAACCATCGTGAACGTGAACTCACTGCGTTCTCTCTTTTCTCTCCCTCTCTTTCCATCTGACTTCATCTGTCTGCGCCCTTCAAATCGATTTTTCGCCCAATAGCCGCGCAAACGTGACTCTCCTTTCCTTTATCCCACGAAGGACTTCACGGTTGTAACTTTTTATCCACCGTTTATTCTTTTGTTTTCTTTTTGTTTTTGTTCCCTCCCCCCCCTCCCCTTCCGAAACTTAGAGATAGCGCATCGATTAATAATGAGCCTGCTTACAATGTTGCAGCGCGATTTCGACGCGGATTCGTTTTATTCGTGCGATCGTTATTACTATGTTGCGCGCAGCCGCCACCAAAACCAGTTCCGATCTCTGAAGAGCTCTACGGTAAGTTATGCCCGACGTTTGTGCTCGCTCGTAAATATAACGCGTGAATATTTCGCCACGGCGCTGCGCGCGCCTTACACAACCTGTGACAACTTCCCTAATTATCCCTACTCTCTCGGACTCTCTCGATATTTTTCTTCATTTATCAGCTGTCAAAGTGGGTTGACTTCGCGGCGTGAGTTTATGAGTTTCTTTTTTTTTGTTTTTATGTCGATAATCAGCTCATTTATCTCGACACGGTGATTTACGACGCAATGTTTCTTTCTAATTGTACACGCGTGTACGTCTTCCGTTGTTTTTGCAACACGCTTCATGGAAAAAAAAAAGTTTTGCTATTGCACGGCCAGCGGGAAAAAATTGCCGAGTCTATTGAATTTTTTTCTTTCATCAACGTTTCATTGGCGAAACAAATAATTCACAATATGTTGTTTTTTTCTCCCCGGCTGATGTAGTAAATAATTCCTTCTTGCTATTCTGGTAGACCTGTTTCTTTTCTTTTTTTTTTTTTTTTTGTTATCCCGTGCTAATGTACATCTCGCTCTGAGAGGAAGGAATTCAGGTATGTGATTCATGAATTGGGAAACCGTCGAAAAACTTTCCGCACGAGTGTTCTCAATCCCGCGTGCCACGCGAAGTTCTAGTTTTCTCTAGAAAACAAATGGTTTTGCATCAAGTTCACTCCCGAGACGGGAGAGTTTGCGAAGTTGAGGCAACTTATTAATCTTAATTTTGAACATCGAAAAAACTGTGATCAAGAGCAGAGTGTAATCGCATTTGCGTTGCGACTGGCGCGTAATGAAATCTCTTTGAGAGATTTTTTTAATTACAACTCGCTCGAAAATTTTTGTTGCACCGAGACATCGGCAAAGGTTCTCTTCCTTAACGTTATTTAGGTGAAGCACCGTATTGAAAAAACGCTCTTACAATTCCGCTCTTTACTATCCGAAATCGATACGGCGCGACGAGAAAATCCTTGAACTAAATCTCGGCACGCCAAGAGAAAGAATAAAATAAGATTACACAAAAAAAAATTAAAAAAAAAAATAAAATAGAACTTTATCAAATTTAAGAATGGTTTTCCCGCTCAAATCTTTCGGTTTTCCGCTTTCCCGCGCGCGCGTACGCGCGTTTAGTCTCTTCTTCGTACATCCCTCTCCGCGACGAATTGGTTCTTTCCTGGCCACGAAGTAGATTGAATTCTGCACCGTTGCTAACAAATGCGCTTCACTCGGCTGCTCTCCCCAAGAAGAAAGGGAGTCAGAGACGTACGAAGACGTACGCGGTGCCCCGAGGCAACGCGTTATCAACCTGTCACTCACACACGCTTGCAATCGTCTTTTTCCGATATTTAAATATCCATACGGAACTTCGACTCTTCCTCCCCCCCTCGACTCTTTATTTATTAAAAAGACACGAAATAAGAGAGAAATCTACGTATACGCGCGCATGTAACAATATTACTCCCGTCGTCTACAAACTTTATTAATTATTTCAACTTTTCCGATAATACCGCCGCGCCGCTCGCACGTTAATCCATTGAAATTTGTAAATTTTCCGTGTTTCACATTAGCGAAATTACATCGCTCGGCACGATCGCGACAAGTCGATTTAATGTCATTTCACGACTTGGATTCAATCGCGAAGCATTCAATTCTCGCAATCATTGAATGTGTTTGCGAATTGCCAGAGAAATAAAAAGAGCAAATAAAATTCGAGAAAATAAATAAACAAAATTGGCAGACGGCAGAACAGAGAAGCACAGAAACGAATGTAAGTTTTTCTCGGGGAAATGCGCAAGTACTCTTTTCTTTCCGTCGAACGAGCTAATATACAAGCGCAAACAAGTTTTGCCGCCCTTGCGGCGCTGCCATAGACTGACACTCGAAGGCATCTGCAACCCGTGGCGTCCCTTTCTCTCTCTATCTCTCTCTATACATCTCTGCGGGATCCCACCTTCTTGCAACCTTGTAACCGCCATGACGGCCGCATGGTTTCATAATGGTCGCTCAAGTTATGCGGGATCGATAATTTTGAAATGATGCTTGACATTGTTTCGCAGCAAGAAAACGCTAATTGCGGTCGGTAATGGCCGCGCTCTCAAACGCGTTTCTTTTTATTTCGATAAATCTTTCGGTAACACTTTAAAACAGCTCTCTCTCTCCATTTATAATCTCTCTCGCGAGACGATGACGCGGTCGATTCTGTGATTTATTACAACTCTCGTTATTATCTTTGTTGGAGGATCTTTTGGCGTTTTCTGCGGCACTACAAAAAATTTTCCGATTTTTCCGTCGCGCGCTTTTCATCACGGTGTTGCGTTTGTTCCTCCCGCAGCTCGTATCGAGTTGTCACGTAATTACGATATATATCGGTCTTATTGTTTTTTATTTTTTTTTTTTTATTATATATAATACATGAAAAGCGCAGAAGACGAAGGGGGTGTGTTGCTTGTGAATTAACGAGAAGCCATCACCGGGACGAAACTTTTTAGGTTAGGTATTAGTTTTCTTGTTGCTGCTCTCTTTTACAGAGGGGGAAGAACTCAATTTCGATAAGATAATAGCAGGGTATCGGTCTCCGCCTCGCCACTTTCCAATTTATGGATTCTGTACAAGGCCGGGCATTCATAGTCGGTATATCTTACATGTATTTGAGACCGTCTTGAGCTTCATCTTTGGCTCTTCATAACCGATGAAGCTGACACTTCATGATTAAATCAAGTTAAATCGCGCGCGTTCGATATAGCGTGTCTAGTATATATACACACACGTTTTTACTTAACGTATTTTCGATATCAATGGTCCGTTAACTTTTCCGTCGAGTATTTTACCGAGTTTGCTTCTCTTTTCGAAAAGATATCACCTTTTCTTACTTACCTTTTCTCACAAAAGAAAGTTACTTTTTTACTTTTAAATATAAAATTGAATATGTAAGTTAAGAAAAAACATAGTTTTAGAAAAGAGAAAGAGAGAGAGAGAGAAAGAGAGAGAAGGGAGAGGAAACAGTTGAAAACAGTTTACTTCTACTTGTAGGGTAAAATACATAGAAATCCTTTTTAACCGTTCTAGCCGCGCTTAATTTAAAGTAGTATCATGAATACTGAAAAAATATGAAGCAAAAGAAGCTTACATCTCTCTCTTTTCCTCTCTCTCTCTCTCTCTCTCTCTCCGCTACGTTGTCCAATTAAAATTTCAGTGCGCGTAATCGTAACTCTAATCCTCAGAATCCCCCGGAGAACATAATATGCGCATTTTTAAAACTCGCAAACACGATTTGGATTAAATTCTGCTTGTTTTTCATCTGCCTCGCCTCGGTTGCACTTTTTACTCCCCATGCGAGAGTTTAATCGCATCGCGCGTTGCCGGTAATATATAAAACATTTCGCAATAATTTGCCGCACATTCGCGAATTGCTCACGAATTATTAATTCGTTGAGATTTTTCTCTTCCGCCTCCCTCCTCTTGTTTTTTCTTTCCATTTCCGCTTTCTCGGACCCGACGACGCGGATCGGTCCCGGACACAAAGTTGCAAAACTCGAGAATCGCGCGTTTTTTCCAAGCGGAAATTCGATTGACGACTCTGCCGTTCCCGTGCTTTTTAAAATTTCACTATTAACACGTCGAGCCGTTATGTGGCCCTCCGGTGAAGCGTTTTATTCCTTTCTGTGAAAGTCGCGGTATACACACGCAGGATCAAACGGCGCGTGCATTTTGCCCTCAGCATCGAGAATGTCCGATTCGCGCAAAATATAGATTTTATGGTGTTACACCGGGTTGCACATAGAATTTCGAATGTACACAATCGCGCGTACACCCAACGACGCGTGCAACATTTGTTATTTTTAGCTCGCGAGACAGTTTTATTATTATTTTCCAAAAGGATTTGATATAAAGCTACATTTTTATATGAAGGTATATTTTTGCATGAGCAAATTCAAAAACGAGAAAATGTGTGGCGTTTGCGGCGCAAAACACACCGATCGTGTTGTGCGCATCCAATTTAATCATATTTATAGCGCGAATACAATTTATTCATATTTATAGTGCGCATTAACAAAGGTATCGCATTTCTCACAGCATTTTATCTCGAGTCTGCTTTGTGTGTGTATATATCTTCTGCGAAAAAAAAAAACTCATTCGCAACAAAAGCTTATTATTTATGAAAAATTTCGCGTTTTGCGCGAAAAAAAAAACAAAGACAAACAGAAAGCAAAAAATGGAATAAATCGCGCAT
>QVNW01002887.1:0-45441 GCA_014825475.1 Pseudomyrmex flavicornis
AATGCGGAATCTCGTTTCGTTACCAGATTTAACGCAAACGTTTCGACAGTATGTTTCTCTCTTCCCTTTGTTAAATTTATTTTAATAAAAAAAAAACAATGTCGTTTTGCACAACTGCAAAAAAAAAGTAAAAATAAAAATTTATTCCACTTGAACACAGTTACGTATACACATACTTTTTGAATTCGCGCGGTCTAAAAACAAATACACATATACTTTTGACAGTTGCACGTTTTTAAATTAATTTTAAAACAAAACTGTGCGAGACTTGGGACAGAGAGTTGCTTTATGCGCTCGCACCGCAAAAGTTAACTGGTTCAAAGCGCGCGAAAAGAATTAAACACGCCTGACTGATCGAGGTTGACTCGGAGAGATCCTAGATACATATATATGCGCGGCAACACAACGCTGGCGACTCGGAAAACTCGCGGACCTGTAGGTGTACGCGCGCTTTGTTCATTTCCTCCTCCATTTCCGATGACGCCATTTAAATCGCAACTGCCCTAACTAACTGGAAATCGAAGTCCCGCGCTCAGAACGTCCTCAAGGGGTATGTCGATGGGTTGTACATGTACGGTATATACGTACACGTCTGCGAGCATGTGTTTCTGTGTGTTGTGGGTCGAAGCGAGAGGTGGAGACGGAGGAAAGCGCCGAGACCTATTTGCCACGGAGTTTGATTTGTCCCGAACAAGCGCGCCGCGCGCGAGAGGAAGAGTCCTGTCTATTGGCATTAATATATACGAGAAATTGCCCGAGAGAGAACCGACGAAAATCGATGGTCGCCATTAAACCTAACAAAGAACCGACGACGGGTTCCGTGGCGCGCCAAGCGCGAGCGCGCCAATTGCATAAGCGCGGAATAATGCAGTTTTACACAATGGAAACACGGAATGAAATTTGCAATTATAAACGGATCCATCGTTTATATCCTCATTTCGCCATCACCGTATTGTTGCCATCCATCATTTACATTCCGCGTACGGGAAATATCAGCTATGATATATATGTATTACGCGTGTGCGAACATAGAATTTCTACCCCTCGCACACACATCGTGCGTTCATGCGCGTCGGGGTAGAGGAGGGAGGGAAGGAGGAGAAAAAAACAACATTTAGCTTTGATTTTATTACAACGCGTGTATTGCGTATCGAAATCGCAAAAACCAACAATTCTCATCAATTCCGAATTTAAAATGAAATACGCCCCGGAGGTGGATCGCGCGATTTTGATTAATTTTTCGGTATTTTATTAATTTTTCAATGTTTAAAATATATAACTCTTTTTGCCGTTGAAAAATATCCCAGGATTGTATTATATCGCTTGCGATAAAATATAAAATATCAAATGCAATTATTAATTTGGTGATTCGGATAATAATCTCGCGAACACGCAAAATCCAGAAGAATTTACCGCAATATTTATTTAATACTTTTTCCCCTTTCCCCTCTCTGTTTATTAATATTCTCGATTTTCGGTATTTGTGCCAAAAAACTCTGCTATAAAATTGTACATCGGAGTAGCGAAGTTTTTCGCCTATTTCGTTCGCTCCGCGCGACGCGAAATTACAAATCGACTTCTCGCCAATACGAATTTTAATCCCGATATTCACCCTCTCGTCGAAAACTTTGTTTTCCACCCTTTCTCTCTTTCCTCTCTCTCTTTCTCTCTCTCTCTCTCTCTCTCTCTCTCTCTCTCTCTCTTTCTGTCTCTTTCTCTCGGACTATTCCATGTGCCCGCGGCGCGTAATTACATTACACCTACGTCGCAACAGATGTCATCGCTGTTGATCTATTAAATAACGTGATTTATGGAACGGTGTTTCTCTCCCGGTATCTCGCGCTCGGATGCTTTCTCGCCTGGCTCCAAGAGAGTCGAGTCGAGTCGAGTCGAGTCGAGCTCGAAGTCGGGTCTTCTCTCCAGCCCTTTTTCTCGCGTATCTCACCAGCTTTATCGCTCGTACCCGGGCCCTGCGCGCTCGCTGCACACGGCCGCTCGCTCGCTCGCTCTTCTCGCCAGGGGCGCGCGCGCGATTTTCTTTTGTTCGCCGCGCGTCGTGCAGAGAGACGGGAAACAATGGCGGTGTACGCGGCGAAATTAAAACCGCCTACGGACTTTTCATATTTCGCCGACGAGAGCGGTGCGGAGAGTCTTCGCTCTTGGCTCTCTTGCGCTAAATCGCCCCTAGGCGTTTTTCGTTTCATTTCAGCTTCCCGCGCGAGTGTGTATCAACCGAGAATTGTGTACGAGCATATAGATATATATATACATATATAAACGAGGTGTCTTTTTCTCGCACTCTACGAGTCGATTATTACTCTTCAGTAATTTCTGAAAAAAATGTTCGAGTTTTCTTTTAATTTTAAAAATGTCCAAGTTGGTTTTGAGTTTCACAAGTATTCAAGTGCTTTTTGAATCGAACAAATGATTGTTTAATTGCTCGTGAACAGCTCGAGAACTTTTCTCTGTGAGTGTATCTGGCACACGTTTTCAAATCTAAGCAAACTTCTCTAAGCTGAGAAATATATCCGAAAATAAGATTGACTATATAATTTTTTTTTTTTATACGCGACTTCTATTTCTTTTCTCAATTTTATGTGAAGAAAAAGAAAAGACAAGTTGACGCAACGAGTCACAAATAACTTCAGACTCAAATGACAAGTATTCAAGTAACTGTATCATCGTGTGTGACAACGATAAATCACGTTAGGAAATATGTAGGGTAAAATATTTTGATTTATTTATACACACATGTCGAAAGTATATAGGTCAATCCAATTTTACTTTGCCCTTGATTACCCTTTGACGACATTATGCCTCTCGTTTTCTGTACGGGGCAAGAAACAGAGAGATATACGCCGGATTTCGTTAATAAAGCACAATTTATTGTATCTAGATTTGTTGCCCCGGAGGGCAACGCGGGGGGTTGAATATGCCGTCCGGCACAATAGAGCTCTTCAGGTTTACCGTCGGGATAAAAACCGAATTCATCTCCTGCGGCGAACGTGACGACGCCGGCCGCGACGGAGCCGGGGAATATATATATCCGTCCGACAGGAAGGAATTGCGTATGCGACTCCCGACAGCCGGAGACGTAATATTCTCATTGTCGGTGCATAACAGGCGCCGGGCACTTCCGCGCGTTTTACGTTGCGAGGGACAGTAATCGATAACTTTTTAAAGCGGATAGGCCGCGCGTGTTTCGCGAGCGCGACCGAGAGAGAGAGAGAGAGAGAGAGAGAAAGAACAAGCGGCGATCCGAAATACCGTATATACCAGATATAAAATAGTCCCAACGCCGACACATCTCTGCGCTGCTCATAGATTTCGACACAGCGCAGCACTAGTACACCACTTCACGTATCTAACGGCATCGATACCGGCTTCGTAAATGCAATTCCGAATTCCGGACGTACTCCGATATTTGGATATCGCGCTGCAAGTCGGCTCTGATATTGCAATATTCGGATGATTCAGGCGACTTGAATTCTCTGAATATCGCGTGCGAATGAAATTTTTTCATTTTTATGCGCAAATAGAACCGTAATTTCGAGCATGAGAATTCCGCACGTCATTCTTTTGCCTGCTACAATATGTACTCACCTGTCTATAATAATTCTAGTGACAAATCTATGGAACAGATAATTTTTTTTTTTTTTTTTTTTTTTTTTTTTTTTTTTTATCCGCGAACAATTCCGACATCGACTCGCGCGCGCGGTAGTTTCAAAACACCCCGTGGAGACGACGATATCGCGTTACGACGTAATCGATTCGAGCAGAACATTAATCCCCAAATAATGATACGCCCGAGTTATATGGCGAGTGTTTTCCCAACGGCTGTCGGCGTTGCTAGTCTTAATAGCCGTTCTATCCGTTGTACGTCCGATGACTTGGCGTATGGCGTCACGACCGCGATGTCAGTATTGATTTACCGTCGGTTTGGTGGCTCCGGCTATCTCTCTCCATCTCTCGCCGCCGGTCCCTTCACTGTCTTTCTTCCTCGTGCTCCTCTCTCTCTCTCTCTCCCGTGCTCTCTCCGGCGCTTATCATTCCCATTCGCTCTAATTCGCCATTTCCTCCCTTGTTCTGGCGCCACGGGGAGAGGAGAGGAAGCCCGAAAGAGGGAAGAGGCTAAAGAAAGACCGTTGCAGGCCCGGTCGTTAGATCGATCTACGAGGAGGGAAGGAGGACACTCTCTCGGAGAGTGCACAGATTGGCGATGTTAGGTTTCTCGTTCTTTCTTTTACTCTTTTTGTCTTTCTCTCTCTTTTCTCTTTTTCTCCCTCGACGGCTTTGATGATGACGATATTGGCTACCCATAGACGGTGGAATAGTTGCGCGATGACTCGGCGTGCGCATTTCACGCGCGCGCGGGCCGAAAGAAAGAGAGACGCGAAGAGAAGAGGAGACCTGGCGAGAGCCCCGCAGCTAAATGCGTGCGTGCGTGCGTGCATACGTGCGCACGCGTGCGAGAATACGCACGTGTGCGTGCGCGTGGGTGCGCGAAAGGGGGAGTCCGCAGAATGACGGAGACGAACGGAAAAGAATATAAGGATAGAATCGCTCTCGGCAGTCTCCCAAAAGAATCTTCCGCCGCAGAAATACTTAATTACGACGCTGCTGGTAGTTTAGTGTGATTTTAATTTGGTGGTGGCTTCGGTCCGTGGCCTCTCGACGGGGGTTAAGCTCCGCTTCTCGATCGTTATCTTCTTTTGTGCGCGCTTGTGAAATTGTTACGCGCGCGGGTGCCGCGTCGCCTCGCTAACGAACGGGCTGATTTTCTACGAGGAATGAGGGAAAGAAACGACGGAATGCGTCGTGCATCGCGCGCGCAATTAGATTTACGCGAGAGAAACCTGTTTCAGAAAAATTTATCTCGTTTTATCAGCGTGTGTGAACAAACACTCTCTTTCTCTCTCGCTCGACGCGCAACTTTTGATAACGTAATTAACAATTTATGAGGATGCTAACGGTGTAAACCGTTATTGTCTGTGAATTAATTATTTAGTAATTAATAACGTGATAGATGTGCGCGTCACAAAAATGGAAGATTATTCACGTAATTGGAGTTTCGTAATAGAGACAACATACTTTTTTTTTTTTTAGAATTTTTTTTTTTTTTAGAATTTTCTATCGGAATTTTTATGGAAAATGATGATAGCGGGAACTCTGTTCATTTAAAACTCATCGTTATAACGATGTTATTTTACAGTGTCAAAAGGAAGAATGAAAGAGAATCACTACTCTTAAAGCACTAACAAAGGAATCCGCTATTTTTTTCTTTACAGAGTCTGTGATTCAAAGAGTTAATTAAACGTTACACTTATAATTGAATTTTTCATTGAAAATATATCCGTCTGATATCTATTGTTGATTAATCTGACAGTTACGAGAACGATCAAGTCTTCGTTAAAGCCCGTTCAAAATTAATTGAAAGCGAGCGAGCGAGAGAGAAAGAAAGAGAGAGCAAGAGAGGAAAAGATTTTCAGTATCTACTCATGCTCAATTATTCATTCGCGAGATATTGCTATCTGCAGTATAAAAGTGAAAGAGAATCCATCACGCAACGATTCGTTGTACTTTGGCTGACGATATCACGCGAGTGATTAATCGAAATATTGTTCTACAACGTCGGATATCTGCGTCGCGAATCGCGCGCTACACATACACGACGACGGCAACGCGTAAAAAAAAAAACAAAACAAAAAACAAAAAACAAAACAAAAAAAAACTACGAAACTCCGGTCAAAAGAATTCAAAGTAGCGGTTGATATCTAGCCGATATCGATTATCGATGCCCCCTAACTATGGGCTTCGAAACACTCGAGACCCCGGACTCAATTGCGTATTACGGATACCAATACCGCGCCGATTGCGTATTATCGATACGCGGTATGCGCTTCGAGAGCTTTAAATCCGTGCTTAAGGCTCATCGATCGCGAGGAGGTTCGATAACGGCGAAGAGACAAGCGAGGTTACAATTATATATTATAATGGAAAAAAAGAGATGCGACGGGAAGAATCGGAAGATAAAACCTATATTGTGTGCACCTAATGCACACAATTTCGATACTGCGTGTGACATGAAGGTTGCGATGTAAAACAGCGCGAACGTATTTGATTTTATATAATGAATGAGAAAATTACATTAAATCACACATATTTCTCTCTTGTAAAAATATTTTTACAAGAGAGACAACGAAAAATATTTTTCTCTATATATTTGTATTAATATACATAATGGTTTTTTTTTTTTTTTTTTTTTTATTTATTTTGTGTGTGCGTGTGCGTGTACCATTACTTAAATTATATTCTCGTATTGTTATTTCGTAAAAAGCGTTTCACGTTTCAAGAAGAGTTGCGCGTGTGTACGCACAATTGTCGTCTTCCATCAATGTATTCTCGTAATATTTACACAAACGCGCGTATCTATTTCTGTTCTCCTCATATCTTATTTCCCGTATTACATCTTCGACGCGTACGCTAACGATCGCCGTGGCGGAATCGCCCTACGTAAGGAACAGTCACGTTCCAAGGAGGGTGTCCCTCGTGTGCGCACAGTTGCCGTTTCGTTCATTGACGAAGGGAAGGAATCTCGCGCACCCTTCGGGAGCTCCTTCGACAGGGTCGCCGAAACTTATAAAAAAAAAATAAGACCGTTTCAGGGAGACTTACGCACACGATCGTTTCTGGGAAATAGGACCCCTTTCCCGCGCGCGCGCGTGTGCGTGTGTGTGTGTGTCTGTGCGAGGGAAAGCTCATCTCTTCCATTCCACCCGCACTAAACCCTCGTCCAACTCTCTTTCCCGCGCACCTCTCACCCTGTTTTCTCGTGCGCGCGCACGCATACACCTGTACCTAAAATGGCGATGGCTGGAAAGAAGGCTCTTTCCGTTCTTGTCTCTTTCTCTCTCTCTCTCTCTCTCTCTATCTCTTTCTCTATCTCTCTCTCTCTCATTCTCTCTTTCCTCGCTATCTTTATCTATCTCTGTCTCTCTATCTCGCCGCCCCAGAAGAAATTGTCTTACGAGGCGGCTCTTATCGATCGTGCGTTTTCCCCCTTGCGATTCTCTTCTCGCACCCCACATCTTCGGCCCTTACGGCCGAGAAAGGGAAGTTAACGGGGTCGAAGACACCTCCGGGCCGTACATCTTTCACGAGTCCTGCCGCGCGCGCTGTATCCATGCGGCGGGAAGAGATGTCGTATTCTCGCATTCTCTCTTGCACCTCATCTCTCTCTCTCTCTCTCTCTCTTTCTCTCTTCCATTCTCTGCCGACGAGAGATAGAGAGTCAGCCAAGCCGCGTGTGCCAGCATCGAAATTGTCTGTCGCGACAGAACGGCGCGCAACATCGAATATTAAAGGCGCCCTAATCGCGAGCGACGGAATATAATAGCGCAATAATAAGATGATCTCGGAATATCGAGACTCTTACCCTTCTTTCTCTCTCTCTCTCTCTCTCTCTCTCTCTCTTTCTATCGCATTCACGGGGAGAGTCGGGGAATATCACAAGCACGTGAAAATTATCCTGAAAGTCGCGAGACGTGCCTTCCCCACTTGTCGGACGAAAAATTAATGGGGTGCTTGAGTTGTGCGATCGCGACGTCGCGAATTCATCGCAACACACGTGGTTACAACAACCTATATATGTATATGTACGTTATTACGCGATTATTAAGACCTCCCGCTATAACAGACACGCCATTCGCGCTAACAGAACCGCATTCAGAACGCAAATATAATAAGCCTTCAAATGAATCTCACTTTGAATAGAGATTCGAGCGCGAGATGTACATGTACAACGTGGGGGAAATGGGGAAAAAATCCTGGCAGCGCCAAGAATTTTTCACCGAGGACGTTTGGCTGCGGATCAACCTTCAAAGAAGCTCTCGTTAACAGATCGATAGAGAAAGAGAGAAAGAAAAAGCCTAGAGAAAGAGAGAGAGAGAGAGAGAGAGAGAGAGTTACAAGAGTAAAACCAGGTATACACACAGTGGCATTTCACTTAACGATATTGCCACGATCTCTATCTGACCGCGTTGAAATTTTCAGACCGTCGCTCCTCTCTCTCTCTCTCTCTCTTTCGCGACCGCTCTCTCCCATTTTCCTCCTCTCTCATTTTCTCTCCGGGCGCATTCATACGGGCCATCTGTGTACGCGCGCTCGATCTTGATAGAGAGGCCCCAGACCGACGCGGTATTATATCCGTAATGGTACTCGCGCGAAATAATAGGACCTAATACGCCCTTTCGGAGGTGAACTACTCTGACGGAAATGCCTCTCACAGAAGAGAGTAGCGGCGTAATAAGACATAAGAGGGAGAATGATCGAGAGAGAGAGAGAGAGAGAGAAACGCGTCTCACGCTGGCGGCGGTTGCTGCTGCTGCTGCTGTTGGGCGAAGTTCAGAAAACATCTCAGCGCGCTCGGTCCGACAACGAAGAAGGAAGGCCTGCAGCGAGCGCGAGAACAACGAACTCCTTTGTTCCAATATATCGCGCGCGATCTTCTGCGATCTCTCGGTCGCTCGTCGTCGTCGTCGTTGTCGTCATCGTCATCGTCGTCGTCGTTACACGCGGCCGCAACAAAACGCGAGCTGTTGGACTCGGTGAATAGCCGATTCCTGTCGCTTCGCGGCAGCACACCGCGACGGTCTCCCCAGCCCCATTTCGTTAAATTAGTCTCTTTGATGTGTCATACGTGTCATACGCGCTCTTTACCCCGCGCTCTTCCCACCTACTCCCGTCGCCTAATCGCGCGCGCTTTGCTTCGGACAGAGCTTTCTTTCAGCGCGCCGCGGCTCGTCGGAAATTTCTGCGCCTGGAAGTATACCGCGGCGTTCCTCTCCGCCGTTTTCCAAAGATCCGGTTTAATTGACGCGAGAGAGAGAGAGAGAGAGAGAGAGAGAGAGAGAGAAAGAAGGGGAAGAAAGAGAGTCAAAGCGCGCGCTTGCGGAAAATCGCCGCCGCTATTTGCGAGCGCCGCGCCCTGCTTCTCTCTCACCGCAATTATTTTCGGGGGATACTTGGTCGTTGCCTGAAAACGCCGGAAAATTAGCCGCGAAATATCGCGGAAATTAGGCGCAAAATTAAATTACTGCTCAAGCGGCGGATAGCGCAAGCGGTCCGCCTTAATGCAAAGTTGATTAAAATTATGAAACCACGTCGTGTGTATAGCGCGCGGCCCGCGCGTAGCGGGCGGTATAGAAGAGGAAAGATTTCTTTTTTTTTTTTTTTTTTTTTTTTTTAAAATCCATCCGCGTAACATTTCCGACTTTTGTCGGCGCAAATACTGATTGCGTTACGAAAGCGATGAATCAAATTACCGGCGCGGCGCGTCAAATAAACGAGGCGGACGTTTCCTTGCCTCGCCATGACAACGACGACGTGGTGCTTCATCGCCCAAGGCGGAGACAAGATTCGCTTTAACATTCTGGGATTTGTCGTAGCCACGAGAGAAACAGAGAGTGAGAGAGATAGATAGAGAGAGAGAGAGAGAGTATGTGTGCGCGCGCGCGGAGTCTTCCCGGCACTGTTTTACATTCCACGGTTAAAGCCTGAATCTCCGTCGCTTTTGTAGTACCGTATGAAATAACGGAAAATCCACAGGCGCTTGTCTGACGGCGGCGCGCCCTTCAAAGTCCGTCACCTTCGTTCTCCCATTAAATCCCGAACGAGAGAACGCGAGGGAGGTGTGTTTGCGGTGGGAAAGTTTAACCGTGCGCGCTCGCTAGACTGCGCTAACAGTTTATTTAACGACCACCGCCGTAAAATCGCGTTTTCGCCAACTTTTTAACGTCACGTCGCGGCGCCGATGTCAAGGCCGTTAACTCCACGGTCGGACGAGAGTTTTTTGTCTTCTTACAAATTACAGAACAAACATTATGCACGTTCTGATCAAACAGAGCGTGTAAGTTCATTCAAAAAAAAAAAAAAATATTTGCGTACATTTTTCGCCGTGAAACTGCAGAAAGTATTAAAACAATTTTTATATTATAGCTGAGATATATAAAATATGTTATAGAAAATTTACATTAAATTTATCTTCAACTAGACGGCGAAAAAATTTACACGAATGAAAAATTCACACACGGATATGGGCGATCTCGTGGTCATGTTAAGTGCCGCACGTAACACCGTCCCGATTCTCGCGGCGCGCATAATCTCCGCGATTAATTTCCAGACCCGAATTCGCCGGCGCGCCACGACACGCGTATCTTCGCGCGTGTACGTGTCGCGCGCTCCGCGAAAGATAACGCAAAGTCACTTGTCATTCCGTAGGGAGAAACGGGCCTTCGAGCAAGTTCTGATCAGCCCTTTTTAGTCTTCATTCGGATTCCTCTCTCGCCGCGGCGAGACGCGAACGACTGCCGCGTCGGATATGGCGCGAGTAAAAAGGATAAGGGAAAGAGAATTAAAAAAAGAAGAAAAAGAATGTGAATGAAAGAAAAGACCTCGGTCGCGGCGAGAATGCATCCTAACGACACGCGGCATATTTTATTCGAGTGCTCGATACGACGGCGGAGGTATCCGAGGTGCGATAGCGCGAAAAGACACGGCGATGCAGCGCGAGTGTGACGAAGTAACTAACATTCCTCTCGCGAACGCGCGAAAGACAACGTATGTATAGCCATTTCCATTCCGTTATTTCTCATCCTCCTCCTCTTCCTCCTCCTCCTCGCGTCCGTTTTGTGCACACTCGGCGGCGTCGTCACGGTGTTTCGCGAGATTTGCAATCGAATCGCTCGGTAGCGCATCTTTCGATTTAATAAAAGATTCAGCGCATGAACGTTTCGATTTGATGGACGGGAGAAAATCAATATTTTACTGGCTCGATCTTTTTCAAGTCCGTCAAAATTAATTATGAAAAAATCAGCGCACTTAGTTTTAATTGGATAGAGTCGTCGAGATCTTTTGTTTTGCAATGAAAAACTTGAAAATTTTTATCAACCGTCGAGAAAAACTTCGTGATCTCAATTTCTCGATTGTTACACGTCGATTTAACGTTCTTATCTCGAAGTTAAGAATACAGTGTACATGACTAAAATAAGACGAATAAAAACATCTATGTAGAAATAAACGACAGTTTTATTTTTTTAAATAAAATTTAGCGCGTTTTTTCATTCTCGAGAAGTTTCTTCGATTCTTCGCGAAATGCTAACTTGGAATCAATTTACGTGTTGCCAAAAGTATTTGCATAAAATAGACAATATATTTTAAAGTATTGATAAATAAAGAAAAGATTTTCAAGAAGATATAAATAAGATTTCAAATGTCACACGCGATTGTACCCTTTAATTTAATTCTGACTGTCTCTTTTCTATCGATGCGTTTTATCACGTGTATTATAGATATACGCAAAAAATTGAAACGCAAACGAATGTAGGTCCGATATATCATATCATTTTACTCTTTGAACAAATGAATTGATTTTCCATTACATGTCAATTGTCATTTCCTATTTGACCTTTCCGCGGAAACGTGCCATTATTAACCTAACTAACCTAACTAACCGAGTTAATCAGCAATGAGAACTGCAACTGACTGAACACGGCAGTGCTTTATAATTCGGATACTATATATATATATATATATATATACATACGTAACTTGCTATAGACCGTGTGTGTGTGTGTGTGTGTGTGTGTGTGTGTGTGTATGTATACGAGATTCGATCGATCTATAATGTCTGTCATTAACCCATACGATGCGGTACACAAGGAGCGTACTACATTTAACGAGACGCGTACCAGATTTCTCGACAAAATTATTATTGTATTGAAACTTTCATGACGCTGCGGAATTTGCAGTTTTATGTCATTCTCCGGACGATCTTGAAATACGATAATCGCGCGAGCGTTTGCGAGCGAACGAACAAACGAGATCGTCGAGGATATAAACGAGCGAGCTTTATCGAACATTGTCACGCTGTTCGACGCGGCTTAATTACGTATCATGGGATATCAACGTCGCGCGCAAAACAAAAAAAAAAAAAAAAGAACGTAGACAAGGGTATAAACGAGAAGAGGGTAAGAGAAGAGGCGTAGGCGAGCATTGTGAGAGAATGGGCGGGCGTGTTTACGCGAAATAACACTTTCACCCCGACGACGACGACGACAACGACGAAGGAGGAAGAGAGAGATATATCCTTTTTTTAGATGCCTCGCGCGCGCACGCCGTCATCGTCGTCTTCGCGCGCGGTAAAACTCTCGGCATTATCCACGTGCCGTTTTTACGAGCGGAGTATCGCGGGACAAAGACCATATGTACACGTCAGTCAGTCGCGAAACACTATCTTTAGATTCCTACTATAGATGGTGATTAATTATTCGTGCGCGTCCGCGTTCGTTCGCGTCGTCCGACATACACGGGCGAGAGAAAAAGATGCGAGAGTGCGAAGAAGGGAGAAAGACGTGGGAGGAACAGAGAGAGAGAGAGAGAGGAAGAGAGAAAGAAAGTGAAGAGACAGCAACCGGCAACCTAGTGGTGACCGTCTTCGTCATAAATTATTCATCGGCGTGCCGTTTTTGTTGCGCCAACCGCGTATGCGATACCCCGGGAGTGCGGGTGCATCGATAAAGTTGGAACTGGTTCACGGAACGGAGAGAGAGAGCTTTGTCTCCCATCACGCGTTCTTGTTAGCCGCAACATCCGCGGTAACGTTTGACGACGACTCGGTAAGAGAAGTGCGATTCGACTCGCCTGGAACCGAAACTTCCGCTCGGAACTGAGAGAGGAAATCGCTCCGAGTTACCGCAGCTGGGAACTATCCCAAACAAAATTCAAGATTCTTGTGAATATACTTGTTAAAACAGTTAAAACAATTTAGATTCCTCCTCCTCCCTTCTCTCTTCAGAATTTGAATTCTGATAAATAATTCATTATATTGAATGCATCAATATAATTATATGCGACTCGAAAATCGGCGAGTCACAGAGTCTCTTTGTACGTTCCGACAGACGCGAATTCACAGAAAACTTCGTGCGCTTTACTGAATGTAACGCTAAATGCGGTGACGTGATTAGAGACAGAGAGAGAGAGAGAGAGAGGGCCACGATTTATCGCGAACATATGAAGAATGTCGTCGGGCATCGCGCACTGTGAATCGCGCGGGTCGCCGAACAACCACGCCTTAGTGCTGGCGTACGCGCACGTATGGCAGTTTCTAGTTTGCGAAACACTTTCATTGCAAGTATGCTTGAGAAGGGGGCTTCAACGGGCAAAAATGTACGCGACACACACGCGCGCGCGCGGTAACGTATTTTATGTCGTCCCGACGTAAAAGGCTGAACACCGACGAGGGATGCGAAGTATCGACGGCGGCGATTCGGCGCCGGGAAAATGCCTCGTAAAGTTACGCGACGCGAAAATTCGGACGTCGCGGCGTCTTTCATATCGCGATCGTCCGGCCGATACGCTCGCCGCGTTTTCGCATATCGTCGGCGAAATTTTCCCGTTCGCGATATAGGCAGATGTACACAGATATGTGGCGCGACAACACATGTCCTCACGTACACACGCACACACACATACTCACGCACACACCGTGAGAGAGAAACGAAAAGTAGAGAATAACGCGAATACATTTTATAAGGTAGAGGAAATGAGCGGGAGAGAGGAAATGCAATTTAAAGTTCGAAATATGCAAAATATATATATTCCCCCCTCCCCCCCGTATGCATTCGCGTCCGGGGAAAATTTCTCTTGCTCTTTCGCGCAAGCAATTCAACTGAATCACACTCGATCACATTTAAACGTACATTTTATGTCAGTTATTCCGACACTTTAATAAGTTCCCACAAGCTCAATCGCATTCGCGATCAATTTGAGGAATGCGCGTGTATCACGCTTAAAATTTTTTTTTTAGATACGCTCGCCAACGTCGATAATCTTTCACGACGATCGTGATATAGGCTATGTATGTGTATTACCGTTAGAAAATTTCACCCGCATCTCCGCCGCGCGCGTAAAAGTGAGTCTCAGCTACACAAGCTGCGCATTTAACTCGCGTCTAACCGAACTGTCACTTGTACATTCTCGCTTATATGAGTTCTCCATTTGGGAAGCCGGTAAATATGGCGCGCGAGGTTATGGAAGAGAAAACCGCACGTGTGTACATATGTGTGTGTGTATGTGTGTGTGTGTGTGAATAGGATCCGCAAAGGAGCGTGAATAGTCGGCGGAACTCGGATAGCTTCTTACGCGCGTCGTCAGCGTGACACCTGCGAAAGCAAGAGACGAGCTTTTCTTGGTGTTGTAAGCTGCGAGGTTTTTTTTTTCTTCTTCTTTTTCTTCAGCACGCATTGTGCCAACGCGCGACGAGACGGCGATTGAAGGAGATTAATCGCGCCGCGCGCGGAGCGAGCAAGCGCGAGGGATCAATCCCTCCGTGTCCCCGTAATGGCAATTTAAAACGCGTTTTCAACCGAACAGTTCACGACGATCGCCTCGGCGCCACGTAATGTAACTAATAACACGACACTACAATTATACCGCGGGATACTTGCGGTGTAAAAG
This sequence comes from Pseudomyrmex flavicornis, assembly GCA_014825475.1. Lineage (NCBI taxonomy): Eukaryota > Metazoa > Arthropoda > Insecta > Hymenoptera > Formicidae > Pseudomyrmex > Pseudomyrmex flavicornis. The sequence continues at coordinate 14,515 of QVNW01002887.1, forward strand.
GCGACGAAGGTGAGTGACACTTCAAGCGTGCGTGAATAAAAAAAAAAAAAAAAAAAAAAAAAAAAAAAAAAAAAAAAAAAAAAAATCAACGAACAAGAAGAAAGAAAGAGAGAGAATCGCGGAATTACGAAAGAAATTATAAGAACCGATTAAACTCAGTTTAATTTATCATTTACACATTGTCTAACGTGCCTCAGCATAATCATCGCGTGCCGCTGATCGCGACCCTTATATTTTCAGTACACGCGCGTTAATTATATGGAAATCAATATAACGTCGTCTACGTTCACAGACCGAGAGAGTCGCGCATACCTCTCCTCCTCGAGCAGAAATGGAAATAGTTGACTAAACGCAATGAATATTATTATTACTTCGTCTCTAATCTGAAATTTCTCCCGCAATCAAGATCCGATCTCTGTTGTTCTCCTCCTCGAGAATGCGAAACGCGATGATTTCTCCGTGATAGAAAAAATATCATTACACAAATACGGAGCGCGAATTTTCAATATTACAAACGAAACTCGACACTCTCTCAGATATCTCTGTTTTATTGATTCCATTAATAACTGCGGATTGCTCGCGATTGGGAGTAAGTTGCATTTTGTCCGAGCGAGAAAAAAAACAAACGCGGAGATACGGAATGTTTTGAAAACCAAATGCTCGCTTATACACGGCCGCATACGCATACATACAGAGAGAGAGAGAGAGAGAGAGAAAGAGAGAAGCGCGCAATACGGCGCTGCCGCGCATAAGAATGCAGACGTAGAGTTTTGCTTGAATAACGATAAACATCGCATCGCAAACAAAAATAGAGCACCGAAAAAGTCTATACCTCGCCCGTCCCGCACCGCCCGCGGTGTCCAGAGTATCGTCGTCTATTTTTAGACGCCGCGCGCGGGAACTACTAAAATAAATAACCCGTCCATCGGAACTTTCCCTTAATATTCGTCGAATCTTGTTTTCCTCCACGGTGGTGGTATCGGTGGCTGGCTCCGTGATGTGTAAAATGCAATGTAACGTAACGCGAGCGCACGCGAGAGAGAAAAAGATAGAAAAAGAGAGAGAGAGAGAGAGAGAGAGAGAGCGAAACACCGAGGCAAATATATTCGACGCGCAATCATTTAAACGAGAAGAAGAAGGGAGGGAGAGAGCGATATAAGCCTTCCCGCTTTTCCATCCTTGAACTGTCGACAGAAAACGCGCGTGTCGCGCGTCTTCTCGCATTAAAAATTATCCTTGCATTAAAAATGTTTATAAATGCTGTTTGTGCATCGCTTCAAGCTTAATTATCTGCCGCTACCGACTTTAACTAACGTAAATGCGGCGAAATGGTTCTGTAAAAACTGAAATGTTGCAATTTTCAACGTTTACGGTTCGGAACGCGCGACTCTCCCGAGAGATTTGTTTTCGAAATCAGTGTACGGACGGATATACGCGTGTATAACACGAACGTGTGTATATACGGTCGTAAAATAAGTGTTTTTTACGTTGCGCTGATTACGAAAAAAGCTTTTTGCGAGAATCGAGTGACGTGAAATTTAATAAACTCGTCGAAATTAAGCACGTATCATCTTCAAAGGAAATACTACGTCCGCTAATTAAGCATTCGAAAAAAGAAGGAGGGGGAGAGAGGGGTGGAAGGTAAAAAGCGAAAATCATTTAAGCAATACATACATATACATATGTAACGAGAGTCAGAGTTCAAGATAAAAGTGATATCTCACGAGCTATCTGCATCGGGGGGTCAAATGCGCCTTCATCAAAGTAATTGAGGGTTAACAGAATTGATTCTAGCCGGAATGATACTCGCATGTTCGCATGTTCGCACACACACATATACCTACACGTTATGTGTACGTATATATCAGTGCAGATGCGAAACAAAATGCACTCTTCGAAAACTTTTCCTTTTTTTTTTTTTCTTCTTTTACCAACTGTGACGACGACAATTTTTTTCCCGTCGGTGACAAAAGATGATTTTCAGATTCTGATGCGCTGTAGGTGGGTATGCGACATCGCGATAATTTTTGCAATCAAGTCGCAATCCTCGTTTGTCACTGTAGTTTCTTTTCTTCCTAAATAATGAAAATTCGAATCAAAAGATAGAAACTTCAGGTTTTTCTATAAATATTGAATTCGTCATAGATAAGATAAAATGTGTACTAACGTAGAGTAACGACGAACAAAATTTTAACGACTTTTGAAAGATCAAGAGTGAATTGCTCTACAAAAGACAGAATTGAAAACTTCGAATACAATATTATCAAAATTGCCATTTCCGGCAATTTTCTGTCTCGTTATCTTTAAAATGAGAAGTGAAGATGAGAAATTACGAGATCGCACTCGGATACAGCGCATCGAAATCTGCAAAAACCATCTTTCTTCATTAAAACGTGCGACAAAAACGGTCAATTTGTTGATACGGTGTAATCGTTCGCCGCGTTTAAACGATTTAATGTCGTTCGCGTGTTCGCGATCGGTTCGCAATTGATACGCGCACGTATATACATATATATATATATGTACACATCGTGACATTTTACAGGGGAAAAAATAAAAACACGCAAATCGCGCGACTGTGTAATATCGCGGCGTGTCATCGAAAATTGCGATGAAAGAGTTCGATTCATCGTTGCGCAGATTATTCTCGCTCGCTCGATTTCTTTCTGTTCTGTATTATTAATGATCTGTGAGAGAGACAGAAAGCACATTTTAAAAAGAAAAAAAAGAAATGTAAATGATTGTGTTGGAAGCAAGACATAAATCACTTTTACGTTTTTTTTCCCCCTCTTATTCATACTTCCTGCTTACTGTCACGTGAATCTTATCGTCTCTGTTTTATCTAAAGCGCAAATGTTTGACTATATTACGGACGGATAGAATTGATCCAGTCGTCGCGTCGTGAACTGCTCCGAAATCGAGAGGAAAAAGACATTGGCAAATCGCTTTTCTTTGACGAATAATTACACGGAGAGATCATATTATCTGTGATTTGCGTCTCTCGTTTCTGCGTCCCTTGATTTGGCGTGACGAGAACGTGCGCGCGAGAGAAAGAGATAGAGAAAGAAAGAGATAGAGATTGATCCAGTGTGTCCATTTGGCCGTCAACTGTAACCGGAATTTCCCCGGCGCAAAGTGTGTCCTCGTTACACGTGAACTCGATTTGCGCGGATTCGGCGGCGGAACGCGATCGACGAAACAACGGGGAAGGGAGGAAGAGAGGGAAAAGGAAAGGACGACGAGAGGAAGAGGCGAAAGGGGGGGATGCGCAAATCAATTTATGCGAATAGGATTCACCGCCGCCGCGGAGAAGAGCCGACGCTGATCGAATCGTTCGACGCTTTCCGTGTCCGCACCGCGCGCGCTCGGCATCTGGTACGTTACCTCCGTACAACGCGAGAAAATCGCGTGGGAAAGCGCGCGGGATTCCCTGTTTTAAATCGGCGAAGCGCCGCGATTGAAGCCGCCGAATCGGCGTCGCGTTTGCAACGAGGAACACCCTTTGTATTATTTACGCAAAGCGCCAATGGTACACACGCGGGAAACGCTGGACCGTAAAAGCGTGAAGCGTGTATTTCGGAAGGGGGAGGGGAACACGGGGCTCGGAGACAAACACAGGGGGACAGAGGGAACACGACATGGGGCGCAGAAGAAACGAAAAGGGTCAGAAGAAACAATTGCTGTATGTGACGCTTTACCTTGGACGGTGATTCCGAACGCCGCTAACAGAAGCAACCGATCAATCAATCCACGGCACATCTTCATTAATATATCCGAGGGCTGTCCCGCGTTGCTCCTTGTTGTTTTGCTCCTCTTCGTGACGTTCACGCACAGACGAAACGCACGACGTTGAGGGATGAGGGAGAAGAGAGGAAGAGAAAAGATCGAGGGTTACATACACATACAAGGGGGGAGAGGGAGACGCCGATCAGCACTCGCACATTGTCGGGGATCGTCTCGGGTCGTCGTCGCGATGACGATCTCGTTAACACCGATCTTCCTCGAATTCTCCGACACGCGACGTTTTGTTCCTCCTCCTCCTTTTGTTTTCGTCGCACAGCAATTAACGCGCACCCGACCCGGCTGCACGTGATATATATCGATACGTCGTGTGTTTGGATGGATCACTGACGCGATCCGTCGGCCGCGTCGCTCGTTGCTCGCCGTGGACCGCCGAAGTGGCCGATCCGCGCTGCCATTGCACGGGAACGAGAGTGGCAGCGAGTATCCATAACAAATGTTTTGTTTTGTTTTTGTTTTTATTCAATTATATTTGTATCGATAACACGACGCGGAACGGAAGAAAAAAAAACAGGAGCGGCTGATTTCGCTCCGTTCTGCCGTCGCTTCGCGGCCGAAGGGTTGTTGCCTACTGCCTCCTCACCACGAGTTGATCGATGCGCGCACCGCGCCGCTGACAACGCCGTCGTTACGATGGCGAGTGTCCATTCTACGGAGGAGAAGCACACACCGCGCGCGAGCTAGGCGATCGAAGGGAAAGGATATGTGTAGGATGTCGTTTGATCCCCCGAATCCTCCGATGTATCAACAATCGCGCAAGTCACGTCGCTGCTCCGACGGACGATGATCCATGTCGATCGCGATCCACAGGCAAGAAGAAACAGAGGAAAGAGAGAAGTAACGCTGGTCGATATTTATCGTCTCGCGGTTGTTACTCGACAATCGCGGAGAACAAACGACCGTGTTACGCACGCGGACGCGACGACGATGCGCGGGCGCGTCGCGATTCCCGCGGGACAACGTCACGCGGATGACCGCAGATGCCCATCGTCCGGGTGAATGTCGAACGCTGTCACTTGATTTTGCGTTTTGTACGGGTTTTTTATATCAAACGTTTGTGCGGGAGAGATCGTGCACACGAACGAAAACACAGAAGGAGAGAGAAAGATAGAGAAAGGGACGTTTAACAGAGGCAGCGCGACGGATAAACAAACAGACACACTGCCAACGCGAAAGCCGTTTCGCGACTGGCGCGGCGTACGCAAGCGCCCGCATAAAAAGCTGAGAATTCAACGTGCCGTTCAGCGCCATCTACGAGACGTTGAAGAACCAAACCCATACATGCACAAGTCACGTGTGCGTGTGTGTGTGTATGTGTCAACAATGACATTGTGTGAATGGAGGAGAGTTTAAAATACACGACACTAGATTTTCCGAAAGTTTTCGTCTTATTGAAAATTTATACGTGTCGTTGCATTTTGCTTGACAGAGAGAAATCAAGGAAAATGAGATAATGTGTAAACAACAAGTGAAACAAGATAAGTTCTTAAATAAACAATAACTATATCTTCTCTCTCAATATAATATGTACGTTTACGTACGAAAAAAAATTTATTACACTTTTAAACGGAATGGTTTTTGCTGCATTTTTTTGATCGTACCGCAAAGTTATGAATCATGGCGAACTAAATGCGAGTTTTTCCAACCGGAGCCTTCTGTATCATTTTACGTGTGTCGGTGTTGTTAATAGAGATAAACTGTACGTGCTATTTAGATTTGTCAAACTTGTCCAGGTAGGTTGGACAAGTTTGAATAATACATGCAATTTGTCCATATTTAGAAAGAGAAAGAGAGAGAGAGAAAGAGAGCTTGATTAAAATTACTATGAAATAATTAATTGACAATATCTTATTTAAGTAAAACATATTGTGAAAACAAAATTTACAAAATGTATAGAAAATGTACTTTAATTTTTAAAATAATTAAATAATAAATTAAATTTAAAATAATCAATTAGAAATGAGACCTTACAGCCTATTCTTGTCTACGGTTGAATAAGTGGTATGAAAAAAATCGTTACACGTAGATTCTAATGGAACGTTTCGATTGTTCTTTAATTTTGATCATCAGCCTTAATAAATTTCGAATAGGCAAACCGCTACCGCGTGTCAACAAGAGGAGTCAAATACGATAAACAGAGAAGTCAAAAATCCCGTATCGGTGTTTATTTAGTTGGAAAACTGAAAAACAGGACTTCTCTCACAATAACGTACAACAGCAATCATCGCCACACACTCAACCATCTCTCACGATATTCAAATAACATATATCTTATTTATCTATTATATGTTATTTGTACATACGAAAACACCGATACGGGGTTTTTGACTTCTCTGTTTATCGTATTTGACTCCTCTTAGTTGTTGACATGCAGTAGCGGTTTGCCCATTCGAAATTTATTAAGGCTGATGATGATGATCAAAATTAAAGAACGATCGAAACGTTCCATTAGAATCTACGTGTAACGATTTTTTCATATCACTTATCCAACCGTGGACAAGAATAGGCTGTATCATTTCTAATTGGTTTTAACCATTTTAAGGCCTGTTTCATCTCAGTTATTGAAACATCAAGCTTCGAGCGATGAAAATTTACTGATACTCCGCACACGACGAATTTATCTTCCCGCTTTGCTTAAAATTTCAACGATCGAGCTTTATACGGATTTATTCGTGATGCTTCACCGAAAGCTTTGCGCAAATAGAAATGGAGACGATGCTAAATCCCCCGATACCGCTAGTAAATGAAACATTATTTGATATTATTTGATCTACTATTACACAGATATGAGGCTTATTGTTAAGCGTAAAAGTTTACTGATGTGTACTCTCTGTATGTGTGTGTTTGTGTGTGTGTGTGTGTTGCGTGTACATGTGTGAGTAGCGAAATTATATTATGCATGTACATACAAATGCACATAAAGCACATGCATATGTATGTACATGCATAATATAATTCTGCTAAACACAAAGTACACATCGGTGTAAACTTTTAACAATATGTAAATAATATGACATTAATATTTTAACGTTATCTACAAGATTGGAAAGAATTGAGGAATTTGATTCTGTTCTGGCGAAGACACAAATACGTTCCGCGAGTCTTCGGATACGATCGGTCGTCTTCGATTTCGCGCATTTACGAGACAAAGCGCGAGATGTACGCGGGGTTGCGCATGGGCATACTCAAATATTATGTAAATTTCTGGGTAAATGTACCTTGTTTGCACATAAAATATTTGTTTACGAGTATTCCGGCGAAAAAAAAACTACACGAATTCGGACGAATCAAAGATCGATCGCGTTTAAAAGATTAATCGCGATAATAATTTGAACATCCTCTATCTAGAAAGATCTTTCGTAAGATACATACCGACATGTAACCGTATGATATGTAACGAGATATATATCTTATCGAACGATGCGCTGGGAACACATTTTCAATGTCACGTGCAACCACGACGGTTACTACTATATATATATCGTCTGTAAATAGTATCGAGCGAACTTGCAACCGGTATCAATCCACCGTTAAGTGACAAATTGTCAATATAAAATAACCGGAATTTGCGCGAAGAAAATATATCGCGCGCACTCGCCGGCGAGCGCGATGTCCGCTTCGTAAATTACACCCGCCCTCCCGACGCGGGAAATAAAACGGAAATATTTAATCTCGCTCGAAGAAATCAATTTCTTCGCTACATGGATGGGCGTATAATTACGCGTGTTGAAATGTCCGGTGCACACATGTGTGATAGAGTTTCTCGCGCCGGTTTATCGTTCGTCGAGATTCGTGATGCGAGAGTCGATCTCTCGCTGTTGCAACACACGGGCGCGTCTAATGGTAAACGACTTCGCGCGATCGGACGATGTCCATCAACTACAACACGGTCACAAAGTATATAAACTACGCGCGGTCTCTCTCTTTATTTACACACGTGTATACGTGTGAGTAGAACGACGAAGGCGATCGCTAATAGAAAACTACTGTGACCGCCGTTCTGTGTTTCCGAGCGATTCTCTTCTTTGCTTGCGCAATTTCGTGTCACCTGTGTATATCGTGATACCGGGGAAAAAAAAATCCCAATTCCTAGCAAATATCTTGCGCAAAATTCACGTGACAACAACGGTACGACAATGCTCGAAAAGTCGCGGGTGGGCGCGTTATTCGCATATAATAGTTCATGAAAATTTCACGTCGATACATTAAACGCGCTTTATGAATTATATCCAGATGCTTTATTAATTCCGCGTAATAATAGCGTGTCATTTTACGCGTTGTGAAAATTCAACGGATTATATCAAAGATTCGGTTAATCAGAGAAAGAGGGAGAGAGAGAGAGAGAGAGAGAGAGAGAGGGAGAAGGAGAAGGAGAAGGATTATCGTTTAATGCAAATGGATTTTGAAATAAATAAACGCGAGTCGCGCGTGAATATATTTATCGGATACTTTGCAGTCGCATGAGAATCCAAGGATGTGCGCGACACCTGCGAAAATATAATGCGGAAGCGCGTGAAGAACTGTGTGTGTGTATGTGTGTATTCGCGGTGTATTATCGGAAGATAGAGCGACTGCCGTGGTGTGTGCTATCGGAAGATAGCGAGAGAAGCGCGAATGAATGGCGACTGTGTGATACACCGGAATTCGAGCGACTGCTCAAACAATCGCCCGAGCAGCCCTTCGCGCGCGCAACTAACTGGAAACTCGACAACAGAAGTGCACCGGCACTCTGTACGCAGCTTCGCTTGCGGTTTACGACCGCTTTTGTGCGACCTGATTAATTTCGTTCTGCGTCTAATCGTATGACACGGCGACCGATCAGCTAAACGTGACGTTGCAAAACCGTCGGGCGAGTTCGAATTTTCTCTTAGCGACAAATAGCGCCTTAATCAATTATTCAAAGCGACATAACTTTCTTCTTCTCCTCGTTTGTTTTTTTTTTATTTTATCGGAATTCTAGAAATGACATGTTTTTTTCAATAACATGATGTTTTAAATGTGACATATTAAATTGAATTCTAGTTCGCGGAGTTAATATGTTATTTGAAAAAAATGTTTCAGAATAATTTTTTTTTTTTTTTTTTTATTTAGTTCGTGCTAAATTATTATTCAACGTAAAATATTTCAATAATATTATTTATTTTTATTGATCTTTTTTTTATGTTTTCGATATTTGCTTGCGCAGATTGGAAAACATTTGTCACATGGTCTGGTCGGAAAAAAAATTTTATACGATATCAGTCGAGAATTTTGTCGTTAAGGGTAACAGTCGCGAAACACCACCCTGTAGAAAGAAAGATACAGTAACAAAATTTAATTAATCGAGGTTAGCATCGATTGGAATCGCTAGTAACCGGTCCTAACCGCCCATCATATTACTCCGGGAGATTATCGCTGTCGTTAGCACGGCCAGATAAATATTGTCGCTCGAATATTCAGCCAAACACTCAGGTAACTCGGTTGTAACCGCATTTTCGCACTCCATTTTTATCTAAATCGATATGCGCGGTTATTACTTTCCCTACGTGAGCGCATTAATTACAAGTAATGGTTTTTCGCGCACTGTCGCTTGTTCGACCGTTTAATAAATAAGATAATGCCGGGATTAATAAGGCAACCGGTTTTCGCGGATTAATGTGTGTATGCGACTATTAGATACGCTCATGTATGCGTAATATCATAAGCGCAAATAAGTAAACAGCAGAATGAGAAATCGATTAAAAGAAAATTTCAATATGTAAAATTAGATTAATGCGCAAAAGAAACACACACAATCAATATATAGGTACGCTAACCTTCCACGTAAATATAGCACATACCGTCCGAGAAATTTATATTTCTTATTGAATCATAAGTTATTAAACGTTTTCGGAATGTGTGATGTGGGCGTCGAACACATTTTACCTTAAATATATTTTATGAAAGCAATTAAATCAAACACATTAGAATATTAATTAGAAATTACGTGTAAAATTGCCGCACACAAATACCGGAACTATTTTAGCCTTTCTAAAAAAATAGCGCATGTTAATTACGTTCTATGTTATCGTGAAAAAATATGGCGCTTGCGCGCGAATATTACATTCGCGCAAATTATAATCGAATTACGAATGTGTCACGCGTTTTCATATCGATCTTATGAATATTTTCTCATTTGAAAATAATTAATTAGGACCGTATGGACGATATTTACAGTCTTATATTTAAGATCGTCTTGAAATATTCTGTAGTCCAATAAAACGATTCGTACGATAATTATGAATACCACGGTCACACTGTCTTCTGATTGATCGATTTTCCGCTATTTCTGGCTACACTAGAAACTAAACCAATCAGCGAAAAGTCTGAATTGTCCAAACTTTAACTTCGAAAACATTAATCGACTAGAATAGCGTTGATTGACTAATCGAAACAAAGAAGAGCAAAGATTTCTCTATTTTCTCAAATTTAAGCTACGTTCAAAAGAATATCGCTTTGATTAATTGATTTGCTTAATGTTTAAATCTTTTCGCGTATTCCCGGCTTAAGACCAAGACTGTCGTTGCCGTTTTCGAGCGCTAAAATGTTCGGTAACGCATGTCGAAACTATGAAGCCGTTCGTGATTTTCCAGTCGGTTTTGTCTGGTTCCGGTCTATGTTCATAACAATAAATTGTTTACTTATTTTCTGCATCTTTATAACGCTTGCTGATTTGATATTTCGAAACTTGCAATACATATCGCGCTTTGATCCATTCGAATTGTTCTGTATATATTTGCCGCAATTATCATTACTGTAGCGCGTGTTCAGAATTAAAAGAAAGAACGTAAAAAGAGACAATTGTGAAAACTTAACATATAACAATTTAATTATTATAACTACTACAACTTATTATTTGTAATATAAAACACGAGTAAATGTTAAAAAAAATAAGAATTTAGCAAACAGCATCAGAATTCCTGACAACCGTATAATACGGAATGGAGTGTGAACCATCAGGTAATCATCTCCTTGGATCATCATTTGCTGTCGCTTATATTTCTATATTTTTTTGTTTACATCTTATAAAAAATTCGTATATTTACAAATCGCGTACATATTCAATTATTTTTCGATGTCTAGTCTCTTTTTACTTTCAGTTTTCTTACAAAGTTTGTAATACATTTAATAAATACATACATTCAAATGTTACATTTGAGCTTACAATCACGTTTTGCCTATCATTTTTACAATCTAAGTTTTTATTATCTGAGAAACGATACAATATCAAAATAAAATCAGTTTCTCCTAACAATTATACAATCTAAAAAGAACTTACATCTAAAAAAATTACAAATTAGTTTTTTACTAACATAACATTGTTACAATCTAAACTTACTTATAAGTTAATCTAAGTTAATTAGAATGAAGGCCGCATATCGCACGCCTTAATTCTAATTTTACCCTTATCTTAACTTTAAAACAACATCAAATTATTTCTATATATCTTCCATTTCCTAAAATTTTAATTTCTATATTCTGTTTTCCTACACATTCCTATCTATTTTTATCATTTCCTAACACTTACATGTTCCTAACACTTTCTATTTATCAATATTTTTTCCTATATGTGGGAATTTCCCTTAGGAACAGCTATCTCTGTTCCCAAGAGTCCCTACACTCCCACACTCTCTAATCATTTCTATTGCTGTTTTAAACCTACCTCACATACGTAACTTCTAATATGCCATTTTATATTTATGCGAGTATTAGTTTGTATTTTACGCCCGAAGGGATTTATTTTATAGGAATTTTTTTTCACTTTATATAAATATGTTGAAAGATTATATGTAAAAGCAGTTAAAGAAGAATTCAAAAAAGAATTTACGGAAAAATTCTTCGAGGAATTCACAGAATTCAAAGAATCACATCATAAATAATGTTAAAGAAATATAAGAATTAACAGTAACAAATCTATGTGGAAAAATAAATCGAAGTGGAATAACAAGTCAAAGTGGAATAACAAGTCAAAGTGGAAAGAAAATGTAAAACTTCAGACAACAAAATTGCACAAAAATTCAACAATATACATATAAAATTAATAAATGAGCAAAAATAGCATGAATAAAAATGTCAGTACAAAAAATATCAGTAAACATGAAGATTTATAATATTATATCACAAACCAATCACCAACATGTTCATATAAAGATAGCGAGTAAAGAAAATCATATCACAATGTATGATTGTCTTGATGTGCGCTATTGAAATCAGTGCGATTAATATACGGACACTACGCATGTAATGCAAAAATTGTTTCTTTTAGCTGTATAATATACAAGCATTTATATATATATATAAGTAAAGACTTTTTATGTATAAATTACATATATACAAAGTCTCTTATGTATAATCAATATTACTAAAAACAATAAGATCTTTTAGAAAAAATTAAATGGAAGAAAAGTCTACTATAAATTTAACTCTTGATAATTATAAATTACCAATACTTTATTACACGTGAAATGTATAATAAAGAGAAGTTATAGCTAAAAGAAACAAGTTGTAAAATATGACTCATATTTGTGCGGTCCCTTCGTCGTCCATCGATGTATCTTCCTCTGCACTGATCCCCCTCGGAAATGGTCCAGTGGTTGTCTTTGCGTCGTTCCACGTAGTCCACGTCGTAGCACTTTTATTTTCACTCGCGACGCGGAAGACGCGAAATTTAAATTGTTCCAAAGTCTATATTCACTTTTATAAAGTTCACACTTTATTAACTACCGAAACTTTCAAAATCGAAGAAGAAAAAACGGAAAGTAACTTTTGCAACTAAGAAATTTACGAATAAAATGAAATTGAATATCGCGAATTTCTTTAAAGTAATACGACATGAAAACTTGACAAAATTCGAACAATAACAAAATAGATTTATATATTTAACACTCGAAAATAAAAAATATTTTTATGACGGAACGAGGATTTCGGTTTATTTATGGTGTGATCCATTGTTTGCGTAATAGTGTTACGCAAAGCTTGATTTGATTCCGCAGTATATTACTGCGAAGATTTTCTCGCAGTTTAGTTTTGCGAGAATTATTGCGCCTTATGTTCAAGCAAAGCATGACTTTACTATAGCGAATCGTATAATAAAAACGTATAATAAAAAAATTATGACTCTACAGTATATGACATTTCAAAATATCGTGGATTAAAATTGACTTAATAATCGCGAATATGTATACGAAAAACTTCAAACGCTCACTTAGTCAATAAAAATCTATTTCGTAAAATAATAATCAGATTTAATGAAAAGAAATGGATTATCTTTACCGATATTTTCTCGTGACTCTAGAAAATATAGATATAATTAATTTTTCATGAACATTTACAAACATACTGAAATATAAAACCGTTAAGAAAAGAGTAAGTAAAAAGAAATAAGATAAAATAATAAACAAAGTTAAGATCTCTTTTTTTCCGCGGAATAATCGCGATACTATACTATAATACTCTAAAGCTTTGCAATTTGTGGCGCAATTCAGGCGTCGATTTCGACGCAGACAGAGCAGACAAAAATGACACTTTGATGAAATTTGAAACATCGAGACCAATTTTCAAAACTAATATGTAAAATCATGATATATCGATATATATGTTTAAGAAGTTTTATTTTTTAAAACGGCAGAATGTAACTGTGTCTCGTTTCTTTCTTTCAATTTTTATGCAAGAGAATAACTGTTATCATATCTTATTGTTAAAGAACATTCATATTACTTTAACTTGAATTTACAATGTAACTTTATTACACATATATCAGTATCTTTTGAATCACTTCTATCTTTTAAATATAATAAAATTATGCTCGATGTTTCAAAATTTGTTAAATCAAAACTCTACTCGCGATTCGCACTGATTTAATTTAACCACCACCAGAACCCTAAGGTGTACTTACGAGTGCTGGCCACTTTCTGTTACACATCAGTCTATAACAAAAAGAAAAGTTTCTCATTATTAATGTGAAATAAAGTTTTTAACACTTATTTAAATATCAAAATATATATCGCTTTAATAAATAAGTAAAAATTTCAAAATTTTCTATACAAAAATATATTTGACAGTTGTAAATTATGCAAAAGTGACTGTAAAACATACCTTTATGCCAGCACTTTATTGCCCGAACTGGCTTTTCCGATCCGCAAAACGAACACTTCTCCGGGACGTCCGCATCTGAAACAATCAATATAACAAAAGAAAATTAATAGAAAGTTAACTATAGAAGTTATTAAATCTTTAAATAAGTTAAATTTACATAACATTTTATATTTGTTTGAAAATTTAAATTTTCAAACAAATATGTGTCATATATTTTGTTTTGTCTTTGACACTGACCTTTACGTTGTCCTCAGATGGCTCGAACCGGCTTCTCCGATGCCGCAAACTCCTCTGCGTGAACAATCCGTTTGCATCTGAAACAAAGAGCAGAAAAAAAATTAATAGAGTTAACTATGAAAAAAAAATTATTAATTCTTATTTTTAAATAAGTTAAAGAGAAAGAGTTAAATACTTTTTTAAATTTTAAAACAAAATGTACTGTATCATAATTGAAAATACGATACTAACCTTTAGGCTGCCTTGAAATAGCCCGAACCGGCTCCTCCGGTGCCGCAAATTCTTCTGCATGAACAATCCGTTCGCACCTAAACAAAGAATGGCAAGAGAAAATTAACAGAGTTAACTATGTGAGAGAGAGGTTATTAATATTTCAACAAGTTACAATTATAAAAGTTATACAAGTTTAAGTTTTAAAACGGAAATTTAAAGTTTATAAATACAATTCTGACCTTCAGACCTTCAAAATCAAGAAATAGTCTTTTTTCAGAAAAAACACACACGCAACTTTATATGTTAAATACTTTTCTATTATTCACAATATATTTTGTATTTTACTTGAAAACAATAACTTACCGTTTTTCCAACTCTAGATGGCTACATCTTCTCCAATGCGTGAAGAATCCGTTGTATTTCCAGACGAATTTATGTGTCACGACTTATATATATTACGATATTTTATACAATTTTTATTAGAAGAAACTCAAAAAAAGATAAAATTATTATAATAATTATTGATATTTTATATAACTATTAGCACGTATGTAATTTTATGTAATATCACAAATAAGTAATTCAGTTTTACACTTTTGCACAGTCAAATATCTTAAAGTCCACACGGTTTGATCTGCCGCTAGATCTTCTCGTGAGCAGCGAAGATAGCAATGGATCCTTTTGTATCTAACTGCTTTGGAGGAGATTCTAATGGCAGATGGATCCATACAAATCGTGTAGAATTGTCTAGATTTTGACTCTTGCTAATTTATATTATTTCCATATGTGTACCGAAATATGTGTTACAAACGCGTATCTAGAACTGCTTGTATTGCTTGTATAATTACTACATTAATGTACATATTCTCAATTATCATTTGCTTCTTTACGTAATTTAACAAACTGTTTAAAAATTCAGCTTGAAATATCAATAATTGCTTTATTATTTCGAGCACAACATATGTGCTGTTCAATAAATCAGTTAAAAAAAAACAAAAACAAGTCGTAATATTTACAAAAATCGTGACACGTATCCAACAATGGATAGAAATCCATGTAATGGCTTGACTGAGGATGAAAATGACTAATGTCTTCTTGCGCCATCTTAAAACAGAAAAGAATGCAAAAAAAACTTAATATATCGTTTTTACAACTATAAAAATATGAAAAGCTATTAAAAGATGCGATACAATTTTATTTAACAGAATATTATATATTTCAATGCGTAAATTGATACTTGTGTGCGTATTATTGTTAGTTTATACGAGAAAAACAAACCATTGCGTTATTGTCTTCGAGATGCGACATCCACTCCTAAGCGGACGGCCGAACGAACGACCGAAGGAGAACGACGATGCATACTGCGCGCTGCGTCCTGCTAGTCCGCCCTCTACCACTTGTTTACTTCTCACTCGCTCGTGCTTGAAAAGAATGTGATAAAATATTGAAAATCACTCTCTGTTAGATTCGATATCGTTTCGCAGTTTTTAGTTTTGTCGTAAGATGTCTTACATCTAACTCACAAGCTGTATTAATAATTTATTTCGTATTTGTACCGTAATGCGTATATATACTCTATCGCGTTATGATATTAGTTGATCAGTTGTGAGAAAATACAAAAACTGAGTATAATTTTGCGTGTGAATTTTCAAACGAAATCAATTTCTTTCAGTTGGAATTTTGAAGTAACTTCGTACCGTACCGTGCAGTATGTATACAAATAAATACGTAATTTTTATAAGTAAGATTATATTCATTAATATTATTTGATAAATAATGATCTAACGAGATTTATCTATTTGATTGCACTTCGTCCTGCTCAGTAAAACTCAATTTGCTCGGACGCAAGCAAAACGCGATACGATTTACCGTAATGCTCGCCGATTAACATTCGCGATACTAATTACGTGTAAGTGCGTACACTCGTTACGTTGCGACGTACACGAGCTACTGATATTCGCGTTCGAAACGACAAAAATAAACGCGAGAAATGACGAGACAATTCGTACTTGTCCGTGTCGCGCGTTGGCCATTTTGTTTCTCCAAAGCGCGAACAATCGCGAAACAATTTTGCCGTAAACCTCGTCTGTTACCAAGCCCGCGATATTAATTACGTATTACTCCACACTGTGTGGCATATATGTATTACCGATATTTACCGCAAAAAACGACAACAATCGCGAGAAATACCTGATAATTTGAACGACAAAACTCCGCTTCGCGTTGCGCGTCCGTTCCGTCTGCCTGCCGGGACGAAAATGTATCGAAGCGCGCGATATTGCGATTCTCGAAGCACCGAACTGCATGTGGCGGCGCGCGCAATTCAAACGCTCAGAAGAAAGCAAAAGGAAGAGAAAAAGCGGTAGAAACTCTAGAATTTCACGAATCAGTCTAGTGAATAATAAATAATAAATTTTTAATCATGCAAATCATGGACATAGTAATTTCAAGAATCGAAATATCGAATCGATACGTGTGCGGCAACGCGCGTCCTTGACTATATAACTACGAATTGATGGGTATCTCTACTTTCTAATTCTAATGCTTTGCGTGTAATGAAGATTGTCAGCGTCTTCGTTGTCTAAGTGGCAAAAAAGTAAAACATAAAAGTGCGACAGCCCATGACAGCCATGCACATAACCTGAGCCTGAGACGTTGATCGCGGATATATAACAATTACTTGCAGACACAGTTAGGTTATACTAAAAAATATACAATTCTTAAAATACATGATTGCAAGAGGCTATCTCTGATTATTTTGTCATTTGGATTGTTCGATATCAGCAAATTGCACAAATTTTATGAACAATAAAAAGGTTTTAAATAATTGAGGTAAGCATGTGTTCTCTTTTTCTTTGAGATCTGTGTAAAAAAGTTAACTGCACGTAGCTTACGCGATTAGAAACTTATATTTTAAAGATATCAATCATGTATCTGTAAAATTGGTGTAAGTGTATATACTATTGAGTTTATTTATACATAAACAAGCTTGGTTGTAAAATATTTTACATGAGAATAAATTTCAAGCTTTTACATGAGGATAAATTTCTTTCAAAGAAAAACGGAGCTTGTAAATATTGGCGAAATCCTTTCCTAAATAGGAATTCTCTCGTAGGGGAGAGTTGGATATAATTGTACCAAAGTACAATGAAGTGTCACTACGAAGTATTAGGAGTTGCAAGAAACGCCTCGGACGACGACATAAAGAAGTCGTACAGGAAGCTAGCATTGAAATGGCATCCGGATAAGAATGTTGACAATCCGGACGAGGCTAAGGAACAGTTCCAGCTTGTGCAGCAAGCGTACGAGATACTGAGCAATCCTCAGGAACGTGCTTGGTACGATCAGCATCGGGAGGGCATTTTGAAAGGCGGTCTCGGCGCGGACTATCAGGACGACTCCCTGAATCTTGCACCTTACTTCTCCGACACGTGTTTCAAAGGTTACGGAGACGATGAAAAGGGTTTTTATGCCGTTTTTCGAAACGTTTTCGAAAAACTGACAGCGGAGGACGCGGAGTTCGCCCAAGATGGCGAATCTGACGAGGAAGTTCCCGGCTTCGGTAACTCTAGGAGCTCCTACGAAGAGGTGGTGCACAACTTCTACGTTTACTGGCAGAGTTACTGCACCAAGAAATCATACGCCTGGCTAGATCCCTACGACATACGCACAGTGCCGAATCGGCGAATACTCAGAATGGCCGAGAAGGAAAACAAGAAAGTGCGGGACAAGGCGAGGCGCGAGAGAAACGAGCAGGTGCGCTCTCTCGTCGCTCACATTCGCGCAAAGGACAAGAGGGTAAAAGCTCACGCGAAGATACAGGCCGAACTTGCTCGCGAGAAACGTTCCGCAGCGTTGCGGAAATTAGAGGAGCGCAAGAAGGCGCATCTGCTTGAGAGGCAGAAGCTGCTGCGCGATCACACCGAGTCGGTGTGGTCCAAGTTTTCGAACATCGAGGCGGAGCTGACGAATATTGAGAAGAACCTGGCGGCGGAATTCGGCACGGACGACAAGAAAACGACTGAGGATGACGACGCTCTCTACTGCATCGCCTGCAATAAGGTTTTCAAGACGCAAAAAGCTTTTACAAATCACGAGAACTCAAAGAAGCACAAGGAGAACGTTAGTATGATGAAAGATTTTTATGTTGACGAAGAAAAGTCCGGGGAAATCTCTGACGAAAGCAACTCGGATACCGGTTCGCTAGATAAACCTAAATTGGCAACGGATTCACAGATGCCTGATTTCTTGCTGAATCCACCTTCTCAGAGCAACGTCAGACAATCGGATAACGGGGATAATGAAGAAACCTCTCCTGATGAACTGATGTCGGACGATGAGGAAACCTCGGAAATTTCTCAATCAACAAATAAGATGAGCAATGGAATACCAGGAGTTGCTGTTCCGGAAATGGAAAGCTTTTCGTTTCCATCCAAGGTAGAAAATGAAGATGACGACCTAACTTCTGAGGACGAATTAATATCAGATCAGGAAGAAGAAATTGCATTGTCGGGTCGGCAGAAGAAAAAGAAAAAGAAAAGGCGCAATATTCAGAATCCTGATCTAGCGTTAGAGCGTGACGATGACGAGGATTCGACAAGCTTTAACGAGGAGATGTGGTTGTCGAAGAAACAGCGCAAAAAATTACAACAGAAAAAGGCCGCAATTAGTAAACAGCAGCAAGGTAATGAAGAAACACAGAATGAAGAACAAGAGGAGGCAGACAACGAGAACGAAACGACAGAAGACGCAAGTGTTGCTAATGAAAAAGTGAAACCTGAGAAAACAAAGAAACGATCGAAGAAGGAAGGGCGAGAGAAAATTAAAAAGAATTCAACTGCAGACGTTAGCGATTTGGCTCATTGTTGCATTACTTGTTCGTCGGAGTTTCCTAGTAAAAATAAATTATTTGAACATTTAAAGAAAACCGGACACTCTGTGTACATACCGGAGCTAACGAAAGCTAAAAAGAGTCAGGAAAGAAGAGAAAAGGCAGCTAAAGAAAGGGACGGCTCAGATAAAAAGAGACGTTGAAGTTAATTAGTAAATATCGAGGTGTAGTTAATTATTTCAAACAGAGTTTCGCTTGACTTAAATTAGTGATTCGGTTTAATCAGATTCTGTCGTATTGCCACCTCTCGACTTATCTCGTATGTACATTCGCGACCTTTCGGTTATGTGTCAGTCATTGGTAATTGTATGTGTGTATGCGCAGTACAGACTGTTCCAATATTCGCACACTTCTAGTACTGCAAATCTATAGTTCACGTCACGCAAACGATTTTTTTGTGACTGACAGTGAATATGGAATGACGCAACGTCGCGCGACTCGTGCCAAAGTGGGGAAATCCGGTGTTGCTCCCGACTTCCAAGTTAAGTCAAGCAAAACTCTGCTGCAATTTGTAATTTATTGTGAGCGACAGAGACTTTTACGACGAACATGTATGTAGATAAAATGTGTAGACTTGTGTTCTTGTACATACATATTGTACAGTAAAAGTGTGTTCAAGCACTCGTTAAGCCTTTTTTTTTTTTGTTGTGATGCTGAATTATGTTCCTCTTGTGATATCAGTTTAAAATAGAAGAGAGATTAGTAGTTGGATGACTTACACCCTCATAAATGTTACAATGTCTCTTTTTCTAAGAATCATTTTACATTGCAACAATGTTCATTGCAGTTCACTTTATCGAATAAATGTAACACAATCTTTTGTAGCTTCTAGGTTTTAATCTGAACAATGCAAGACAGATTGCATCAGCTGACATTGTGCACATGCTCAAAATAATTATGCATATTGTTGCAATGAACGTCACATTACTGTAAAAAGATCCTAATGTCTCTATCATCTCTACTGTTTGCTTTGGTACATTCTGTCAACGCTGATGTACGATCGTAATTCTCTTAAATAGTTGTACAATTTGTAATTTATTTGATGAAACAAGAAATGAAAGTTATCATACATCTCATACAAATAGTTTTGTAAATCACTTAATGAAACTAATGTTCATAAATAAATATGTACGTAGAGACATTAAATTAACATTGAACTTGTTTTATTATCCGCTACCAATTGCTATTTATTATTTTCTCTTTCCTACAGTCCTTGAAGTTATTAGTTCATTGTGAAGTATTTAATAATTCACGAAACTTCACTTACAATTCACTTGCATGTGTAAAAAAATTTAGAAAATCTTACGAGTTTAAATTATATAAATTTTATCTTGCAAAGTAAAAAAAAACTGTAACGCTGTGAAAAAAATTTGCATTTTTCAGGATATGCCACCTGTTTCTATAAGTACGCAAACAGTAAAGTTAATCAACCGGCTCGCATTTGAAGTAAACAAATTGTTAACCGAGGGTCTAGCAGAAGAGAATAGAAGGTGAGACATGCGTTACGCACATTCGCAAACATTTTCCATAACAAAAAAGTATTAAATTTCTTCAAGGTTGCGCGTTGAGAATATGAATAACAAAAAGCTTTTTTATCATCCGGCGGAGCGCAATAAGGATCCAATACTTCAGGTTTTAAAACGCTACGTTGTGCGTGGCATCTTCCTGGAGATAGCTTCCGGTTCGGGACAACACGTCGCACACTTCGCACCGCATTTTCCGCAAGTCATGTTTTATCCGTCGGAAAAAGAGTCGCGACTTCTGCAAAGCATAGAGGCACATTCTTATGGAGACTCAAATATAAAAAGACCCGTGTACATTGACGTCACAACGAATTACCAAGAGTGGGGTTACGGTATTTTCCAACCGAACAGCATAGACTACATTTATAACGCGAACATGATACACATCTCGCCGTACGAATGCACCGTCAGTTTGTTCAACAACGCCGGACTGTTGTTGAAGCCGAACGGTCTGCTGATCACGTACGGACCGTACGCCTTCGATGGTAAGATCACTCCGGAAAGCAACGTGATCTTCGATAAGAATTTAAGACTGGAGAATTCGAAGTGGGGTCTGAGAGATGTAAGAGACTTGAAAGAACTGGCCAAGAATAATAATATTTTGTTAGTAGAAATCGTGGACATGCCCGCTAATAACAAGACTATAATTTGGAGAAAATGTGCGAGTTCATAATCAAAGAAACTTTATGTTGCGTCATAATAGAGAAAATAATTACTGAAGCTCCAATTTGTTTTTGTAAAACTGATACAACATTCAAAAATACTCGATGAGTAACAATAACGCGATGCTTTAGATTTATATACATATTCTCTGTATGTATTATTGTGTGTCGAAAATAGTTCACTTTTAGTTTTAGAGATTTACATATATACATACATACTGTACATACTTTACATCATGATTTTACTTTACACATCAATGTTTACGATAATCAAGACTTCTGTGAAAAAGTTCTCTCTCTATCTGATAAAGTACAAAATAAAAATACAACATTAATTCTCCAGTAGTAACGCAAATTGAAATAAAATATACTACAAGAAATAATAAGAAAAAAAAAGTTACATAAGATTTTCACATTGTATCATCTCCGAAGAAATCTAAATCTTCCAATCCCTCCGGCAAATAACTCAGTCCCGATTCATCTTTGTTTCTCATATTGTATCCCTTTCCGTGTCCTGAAAAATTGATTTTCAATTTAAAGGATTTTATTAAGAACAAAATGCGCAATATAAAGAATTATATGTGTGTACCCAAGTCCTTCATGAGTCTCGTGGGAGCATTTCTCAAGTACAAGGGTACTCCTGGCTGCGGACCCTTGTGCTCGGCTACCACTTTTTGTGCAGCTCTAAGTGCGTCGTCCATTAGTCTGGACTTCGGAGCTCTCGCTAGATACGTTGTGCATTGCGCCAGGAGAACATCGCATTCCGGCATTCCAATCATTTTGCAACCGTGCATAGTGTGCATCGCTATTCCTGAACAAATAATAGTAAAATATTAATAACAATGACGTGTAAAAGTGCGCAATATTAGATTTCACAAATCTTAATTCTAAATCAACTATAATTACTAATCAGCTAACCGAGAGCTTTCGGATCAGCTAAGCCGATGTCTTCGCTGGCCATTCTTACTAATCTTCGCGCGATATAGACCGGATCTTCACCGCCAGATATCATTCTGGTCAGCCAGTAAAGGGAAGCGTTCTCGTCGCTGGCTCGGACCGACTTGTGTAACGCGGAAATCATGTCGTAATGTTGGTCGCCCTTCTTATCGTACAACATGTGAGTCTTCTTTAAAATTTCTTCGATATCGTTCAACGTTATTATGGCCGGACCGACGTTGAGCAATTCCTCTTCATTCGGTGCTTTGCATCGCACAGCCAGTTCCAATCCTCCCAGAGCTATTCGCGCATCACCATCGCAGGTTTCAGCCAGCCACTCTATTGTCCGCTCGTCTATAATGAACTTTGTGTTGTGAGATGGTTCCATTTTGATCCTATCTCCTCTCGATGTGCCTTCTTCCGCTTGATCGCTTTCGTGTTTATCAAACTCATGTATTATGCCTTCCAGTGAGACTACCGCGCGTCTCAAGATCGAGATCAGATTCGCGACGGACAACTTGTGCAGAACGATCACTCTGCATCGACTCAGCAACGCGGAATTCAAACTGAATGAAGGATTTTCCGTTGTCGCCCCGATCAAAGTGATGGTACCAGATTCTACGTGCGGTAAAAACACGTCCTGCTGAGTTTTATTGAACCTGTGTATCTCGTCCATGAACACTATTGTGCGCTGAGCGAATTTGGCGTGATTTGCGGCGATGCTGATGACTTCCTTCAACTCCTGAACGCCAGCCATCGCCGCGGACAGTTTGACATATCGAAGCTTGCGACTAGCATCATTCTTGCACATGTGCGCGATTACGTTGGCTAAAGACGTCTGTAAGAAAGCGAACATACATGTGGAAATATTGTCAATTTATTAGTTTCGTATAAGTTCCAGTTTGGCACTGTCGATCGCATCTTCTAGATGTGTGTTTGTGCAGAGAAAATTAGAGATTCATGCAACAAAATACTTTGCCACATCCGGGTGGACCCCAGAGAATCATGTTGGGTATCTCTCCCTTTTGCAAGAGCTCCGAGAGCATAGTATTTGGTCCAAGAATGTGCTTCTGGCCGACAAAGTTCAGTAATGACGTGGGTCTCATCTGTTCTGCAAGAGGCGTGCGTTCGTTTCCACGTAATTTCTTGCACTCATTGTTTGTCTGTAAATAAAATTTGTATTTTATGTGTAAGAGAATATAAAAACTTACATATATAATAATTAAAATATTAAAAATTAATGATTTACTTTATGATTTATCTTATTGAACAGAACTTATTGAAGTAAAAAAATTTAAGGCTTTGTAAAGTCAAACACATGTAGACAAAATAACATAAATTTATATAAGTACAGTAATTATACACACATTTACTGGCACATTTATTCAATCAAAATATCTTTTAAAAATTAAACAAATATTAAAATAAAACTAATAAAATAAGGAAAAAATAACAATAGTTACACTTTTCTCTGGTATGTCAACTTTAAAATCCTCCTCTTCTAGAAAACTCTGATCTAAAGAACTTGTTTTCCTCTTCTGGGGTAAATCTACTGAATTAGCTCGTTTCACATGTGCCGATTTCAAACTAATGTTTTTACTGCTGGGACTCGAGTCTTTCAACAATATACTGTTTCTACTGCTGGGACTCGAGTCTTTTAACAATTTACTGCTTCTATTGCTGGGACTCGAGTCTTTCAACTTACTGTTTTTATTGTTTGGACTAGAGTCCTTCAACAAGATTTTGTCCCAACTGGTCCATTTGTCTTTGTCCGACGCGGATTCGTTTAGAAAACAACACTTGTTAGCGTGAGCTTCGATGACAGACGAAGCGAAGTACTTGCCGCATAGCGGACACGATATCTTGTCGGTATCCATACTTGTAACAAATCAATAACAATGCAACAGGTGACGGAAGGATCAGGTAAGATGCGAGCGCAAAAGTACAAAGCTTGCCGCGCGCGCGATGCGCAGAACCGTTGTCGAACAGGATCTTCAGAGACGATACCGTTATGTCAAACTCGTGCTAACCTAAGCTCGCGCGTGTTCGTGAAACTCGATGACTTCGCGAACGGAACGGGTCTTCGTCACTGTTCCTAATCGATCGCGTTCGATTGCGCTCAGCAACACGAGTGATCGACCGGTCTGTCTTCCGAGGAACGTCTCACAGGGAGTCCGAGAATCTGCGAGAATCTCCGTATGGGGGGTCACGTTGCGGCCGTTGCGGGAAAGGGATCCTTCATTGGAGGCGTATCAGACTGCGCTGACGTGGACCGCGTCAGATCCCGTCCTATAGATTTCTCTTTAAACGTGCCGACAGTTTCTGGAATCAACTGAATATCCGGAAACGCGACGAAAAACGTACTGAGTTGAGAAAAATATTTAAGGAGACGATTCAAGGATAACGCGAGCTCAACTGAAGCAATTCTTCCTGGTATGCGCGAAAAGTTTTCTTTAGGATAGTTGTGAAATTCGTGCGCTGTCCGTTCCTTTCTTCCACGCAAACTGTCTTCCCGGTGAATACTTGGCGCGATGGAAGTTCGACGCAGACGAGGAAAACCGCAGGATGACAGGCACAGCAGCGCGAACTCGGCGCAGGACGCCGACCCAACGACGGATCATTCCAGAGTGATTCAAAGGAGCGAGGTGAAGGTCGTTCTCTGTGTTTTTTCCGATGTGAAAACTAGTTGAAATATGCACGCGGTGTCGTGTTGAGAAAATTTTTCGCAAAGCGATACATTTGGCGGCATTTTTACGTAGTTCGCGAATTATTTGCCCGCGAATTTTCAAAGCTTTAAATACGAGAACAGACTAGAATCAGTCGATTTTTGTTATTATTGTTTTATGAAGTATGTAGATTGTTTTTTTTTTTTTTTTTTTTTTTTTTTAAATATTGAATTGTCATATGACTATTTTCACACTTGCTATCGTATGTACGTTAATTTGCGCTTTTGATGTAGAAGGGTGAACAGGCAACTTCGTACACTCCAGTAGAAAATAACAAAGCGAATCCAGCAACAAATTTTGTCGAGACGCGACAGCTTTTACCGAACGACAGTATTTCTGCTCGGATCAGGATCAGCTTGGAGATCGATTTGATAGCTGCGATCTTACTCATTGCTGGTATTTGTACTCGCCTCTATCGTCTCGACGAGCCACGAAGTATAGTGTAAATATGCGCACTTTTTAGTAAATATACACGTTCTCGTAATCAAGCGGGAAATGATGGAAATATAACACGTTTGTTACATATAAATTACTCCTCGCAGCTTCGACGAGTTGCATTACGGCAAGTACGTCGGATTGTACATGAAGAGAACGTTTTTCTTCGATTCTCATCCACCCCTGGGGAAGCAACTGGTGTCCGCGGCAGCGTATCTTGCTGGCTTTGACGGGCAGTTCAAGTTCGACAGAATCGGAAGTCCTTACAGCGATGCGGTTCCGCTGTATGCTCTGCGCCTGGTGCCAGCGATATGCGGCAGTCTCCTGATCCCCACAGGATACTATCTCGTTCTGGAACTGGGCTTGAGACAATGGGCCGCGGCAATCGGCGGAATCCTATTGTTATTCGGTAGCATTTCGTGAGATTAGAAAGCATATTGCATGAGAGATCGCGAAAAGCAGACCGTTCGCAACTGTTCTATTAATCCTTTGAGTAGAGAAATTTTAGAGAAAAATGTATGTACTTTTATATAATTTCAGTAATGAGATTGTTTGTGTATAGGTAATAATTATATTTTGTATTTTGTTTATTGACGCTGTGATATCTCTGCGCTTCTGTTTCACGCGTTGTACGGATATGTTGTATTGATATAAATATTATTGTGTTTCAGACAATGCTTTACTGACACAATCGAGATTTATATTGATGGAAAGCATCTTGATACAATTCTCACTGCTCGGACTGCTGTGCATCGTAAAGTTTCGAAAAGTCATGGACCGACCGACGTCCGCGTTCTGGTGGATATGGCTGACGCTCGGCACCGTGAACTTAACATGCGCCTTATGGTACGTATCTCGTCGCTTCGTTTCCAATCGAATTTGCGTATGATCGCAACTTTTATTTTGCAGCGTTAAGTACGTCGGATTTTATTCCATTCTTCTTGCGCTCTTCCTAATCGCTCGCGATTACTGGTCGTTGCTGCCGAGGAAAACCCTGTCGAGCGCGATGCTGTGGCTGCATCTGCTGATAAGGCTCGTTGTGTTGATCACGGTTACCACCACCGTGTATCTAAGCATCTTCTACGTACATCTGGCGATACTTTCGAAGGCAGGACCGCACGATTCGGTGATGACGAGCGCGTTCCAAGCGAGTCTGGAAGGTGGACTCGCCAGCATCACGAAGGGACAGCCTCTGGAAGTGACGCATGGCTCGCAGATCACTCTCCGGCACACGTACGGCAGAGCCTGCTGGCTGCACAGTCACAATCACATGTATCCGCTACGATATCTCGACGGTCGAGGTAGTTCTCATCAACAGCAGGTCACCTGTTACTCGTTTAAGGACGTCAACAACTGGTGGATAGTCAAAAGACCGGACAAGAACGATCTGGTGGTAACAAAGCCTAGCGAGCCAATCCGACATGGCGACGTGATTCAATTGGTACACGGAATCACTAGCAGGGCGTTGAATTCGCACGACGTCGCGGCTCCGATGACGCCGCAGAGCCAGGAAGTGTCTTGCTACATCGATTACAACGTGTCGATGCCGGCGCAGAATCTGTGGCGAGTAGAGATCACGAACAGGGATAACTCTGGCGACGCGTGGCACGCGATACAGAGCCAGGTGCGGTTGATACACGTGCACGCAAACGGCGCCGAGTTCGCGTTGAAGTTCAGCGGCAGGCAACTGCCCGACTGGGGCTTCAATCAGCACGAGGTCGTCGCGGATCGGTTGGTGGACCAGACCAATTCCATCTGGAATGTCGAGGAACACCGATACACCAAGAGCGAGGATCAGAAGCAACGAGAACGGGAGCTGATAAGCGCGGAGATGATACCGCTGCAGGCGACCGCGTTGAGCTTCTGGGAGAAGTTCGCAGAACTGCAAGTCAAGATGTTGTTCGGTGGTCAGGAAAGTCAAAACAGTCACATGTATTCTAGCGGACCTCTCGAGTGGCCGTTGATGTCTCGAGGAATCGCGTACTGGGTGTCCAACAACAGCAATGTAAGTCGAAAAAAAAAACTAATTACGCGGTTATTCTTTATTATTTTGGAATTTGTTGTTGAAATGGATTTAAATGAGTTTATTACACTGGTTTCAGGCGCAAGTACATCTTTTAGGAAATATCGTGATTTGGTATTCCGGCACTGTCTCAATAATCGTGTATTCGGCGTTGCTGCTATTTTATTTAATGAGGAGAAGAAGAAAGTGCATCGATATTGCCGAAGAAGAATGGCAGAAATTTATAAACAACGCTCATGTGTTGTTAGCCGGATATTTTCTTCATTTTTTACCCTTCTTGTTCGTCGAACGCACTTTGTTCCTGCATCATTATTTGCCAGCTTTTATTTTTAAAGTTCTACTGACAGCCGCTACGATTGATCATCTGTATTATTTAATATGGTACGTTCTTTCGTTTTAGTAAAACCGCAAGCTGACACAATAGAATTCGCACGATCTCTCTCTTGTATAAATGTTAATAAATTATTCCTGGGATTTCTTCTATTTTTCAGCGCTCATCGTCCGTTAAACATTTCATCGTACATTCTCACATGTGGTGTCATCACTTGGATACTGTTTGTCTTTTATGTGTTCAAGAAGTTCATTGTACTTAGTTACGGGACGTCAGCTCTCAGCGCTAAGGATGTGATAAAATTGAGATGGAGAGACACCTGGGATTTTATTGTACATAAAACGTAAGAGTTATTATTCAATGAAGACTTAATTCTCAGAAGTTAAAGAAATAAGACACAGTTTTAATCGACGTTTGAGATTAAATTAAATAAATTATACAAAAAACATTTATTTATAAAAAAACTTATTTATAAAAAGCAAACGTTATGCTTACAAAAGTTGTTTTTTTTTTATAGAGAAATTTACCGAATGTTAGTGTTACACATTCATATCAATAATACGTACAATGTGTATATGTGTAATGAAATATTTTTTATATAGGTATTCGTTTTTAATAGAGAACAAAAATGTGTGCCAATATATGAAACAAATAACAGTGTGTTCTTTTTTATGTATTTCAACAATGTAAAGAGTAGAAATTTTATATAGACTGAATTCTATTTTGTAAAGCGTGTTTAAACAGTATATTTGTGAAAAATATCACAAAAATATGTAGAAAAAGATATTAAAAATATGGTACATGTTATGGTCATTATAAATCATTTTAAAACTCTTGCTTAATGGATTTTGTTGAAATAATGGGATACGGGACAGTATTAGAATTTCTTTTAAGTAAATTCGTTTTTTACATGGATTTTCTTAAAAATTGATCGTGATATGTAAAAATCAAATCACGAAAAACTACACATGTGCATAAAGATTTAATAAAGTTACATATTTCAAAGTAACATTTTTAACTCTTTTTTTTTTTGGCGAATAATATTCCACTGTACCAGTTAAAAAAAATATCTGTACGAAATAAAAACCATGTGATATAATAACTAGAATCGATGAGTATATTTGTACTATTAAAGCATTTTTAAGATTTATACACAATGATGAAAGACATGCGCTTAAAAAATAAAATAGTGTACCATTGTAATATACAACACAAAAGTAGATTCTCGTCAGAAATCGTACTTGTCATAATATATACGTACAAGATTTCGCCTCAAGGAAGGTTGAAGAAATCCGGGAAAATAAAAACAATTTGCAACTTTGCACAATTATAACATGGTAGAGATTTCCAATCAAATATGGTCGAATCCTTATTTTCTTGACTGGACTCCTTCTCATCTCATACACAATCTCGAATTGTCAAATTTCCCGAACTGTCAAGCCTTAAAAAGAATCGGCATTGCAAGAAAGGGCAACAATGAAATATTAGAAATGAAGATCAAAGAATATCTCTGAAAAATTGTAAAGGATAATTTGAAAACGTATCGAAATTTTAGTTTTTTCATCTTTATATCATTGTAAAAAGATTTTGACATAATAATTTTGTCAGAAAACTTGTGACTAATTTTATTACACAAACGTTTTTATTACACGCTTCTGCACCGATTGGATTGTTTTTAATTTTCGGATTTCCAGGAACCTTCTTTGTTAGCTTATCGACATCAGGTGTTAATGATACGTAAAAACTATAGATCGAATAAGACCGTCACGAACTGCGTGTGCGGTATTACCAACTCCAAATGAGAAGTACACATTATCACAGGACATGTTTTGAGCGCAAACTCCTACTGGATACCATCCGGCCTTGTTAAACACCACACCAACTCGATAAACCTGTTTATAGAAAAATATTTTTATAACAAGCGATATAGGGAAGAACTTTATTTGCGAGCAATCGAGATTTTACAATCAAAAAATAAGGAAAAAATGGGTCCTGGCAATGTGACATGAGAAAAACTCTGTATTGCAATGACAAACCTTATGCTTCTGTATGTAAACCGGTCGATTAAAAGAAATTTCCACGAGAGTACCGAAATTCGCTTTAGTGGTAAAGTGTGTGTACGTCAAACGTGCGCCGTCACAATCGAGCAAGTGGGCGTATAAGATTTCGGTGTAAGACATATCGGCGTCCAACGAATGAGCAAAAGTACCACCCTATCAAACGAATAGTAATATGAAGAACCAGTAACCAGACAATTAACTTAATAGATCTTATATATAGCTTACCGTGACGATTTGCGTAGGCACTTGCACGCCCACTACACAAATATTTTTATCCACGCTGAACGTGACGGAACAGTCCATCACGTTTGTGTTCAGACAATCCGTTTGTTGAACGACCGATCTGAGACAATAATATTTTGGCCCATCGCGCATAAACACTCCTGAAGAAGACGAGGAATTCGGCAAATTTCTAGAGTCTTTGATCATATTTCGTCCTGCGTCTGAGTTTACGATCGGCGAAAAGCGTAACGCACCATTAGATTCTCCGTCAAAATCAGAACACAGACTATTATTCATTTTGTTGCCATACATATTCGGCAAACAGGGTCTTTTCGGCAACTAGAAGAAAAAGAAATCTAATGAGAAGCTACACACTAGCTAAGACAACAACTTACTTTTCTAGAAAATATAAAATGTTTCTATACTTTTATCTATTGAAACAAAATTTCAGTATCTTTTGCAGTAGAGGTGGAATAACTCATGTGTTGTTTGAATGCCACAAATACAAAGGATAGTGTAAACAACTTGGATCGGATAAAAGCGAGCTCTATCTAATGAAGATGATCGCAAAATAAGGAGAGGGACACATTAAACACTTATTAAACCACGGAGTAATAGTTACAACTTTATCACGACGTACATTTACTGCAGAAACTGACTTTGCTCTACTATTCATAATAGTAGAAAATTCTTCGGGCATGGGTGTTTTGTTGCCGGAACATAATATGTTCATTAATATCGCAAACGATTCGTC